>JAXIVJ010006213.1:0-68397 GCA_036785665.1 Chirona hameri
ATATATATATATATATATATATATATATATATATATATATATAGTATATATATATATATATATATATATATATATATATATATATATAATATATATTAATATATATATATATATATATATTATATATATAATATATATATATATATATATATATATATTATATATAATATATATACTATATATATATATATATATATAATATATATATATATATATATATATATACTATATATAGTATATATATATATATATATATATATATACTATATATATATATATATATATATATATATATAATATATATTATATATATATATATATTATATTATATATATATATATATATATATATATATATATATATATATATATATAAGTATATATATATATATATATATTATATATATATATATATATATATATATATATATATATATATATATATATATATACTATATATTATAATATATAGTATATATATATATATATATATATATACTATATATATATATATATATATATATATATATATATATATATATATATATATATATATATATATATATATATATATGTATTGCTTTTATATGCAGTATGATCTTGGATTCGCTTAACCCCATTTGTACAGGCTCCTGGCTACCCATAATTGTAACAGGGGGGGGGGGGGCGGATTCCGCTCCCCGGAGATCTCGATCTACCCGCCCGATTTTCAAAAATGAAACTGCGTTTGGTTCCCCTCAACACTATCTACATTTCTAAATAATAATACAAAATCTAAATTTTTGTTAGGGGGGCAACAGGGGGGGGGGGGGGGCAAAAACTACAAATTGTAGTGGTATTTGTGATCCAACACAGCTGTCATGTTTATAAACTGATTTTAACACAACCAATGGAATCGATAGATTGAATTGGAAATTGATATATGGCGGTTGACTTTCGCAAATTCCAAAATCATAGGCGTTGTGCAGGTCACTCAATATGGGGTGAAGTAAATGCGTAATAAAACAATTTTTTGATACTGTTTTTATAAATGAAATGGTATGCTATTGTGACATTAGACAAAACGGTTATAAATCATATTGTTTGCCATAGGCGGTACCAGGTTAGTGAAAAAGGTAGGTCAAATTGGGAAAAATATTAACCGCAGGCAAGTTGCTACCCCAGCACTATAAATAAGTTACTGATCGTAGATAGTTCCTTTTTGCATGTTGTACTTCATCATAGGTGTATCCAGGATCCAAAACTGGGGAGGCGCAAAACCTTTTGATAAGTATATTATCCGTTATTATGCTACTAACTAGTCAACAGTGACTATTTCACTTACAACTTCAATTCACATTGCTTACCCCCCTTTTTACTCTACCTGAGACTCTCCCATTATCTTATAATCGTTCGTAGAGTACCCTCTGGTGCGTGTTTCATCGGAAAACTGCAGTATGTTATGTCATTGTAGGCCCATGCTTCTTAGTTTCCTTGCAATACTATGACTCTCTTTCTTCCATTCCTGAGCGCGCCTCTGCAAAAAATGACTTTATTCCCTTTTCTGGCCTCATATGTGCATATATCATTATAAGCTAACCGTCTATTGCGCCGTAATCGCTGGCATATCGTCATCACTATGCCATTCACCCCCCCTTTGCATGTGCCTGAACACGCCCCTGAAACTCTATATGTAATAAATCATGCAAATAATGGAAGAAGCTATCTTTTACATCTTGATAGCTATAAATACCCCTTACGTCGCTCTATTGGCTTCCCGCCAAGCATTGCATACTTCCTGGACCCCCCCCCCCCCCCCTTTCAAGCCCCTGAAACCGCCTCTGCCATGCAATTTTTTATGATATTCCATTAACATGAACTAATTCGCACTTGTTGCAATCACCGTAAACCGATGTAACTCCTTCATACTTGAGACAGTTAGGAAGAAACCGTGAAGATCGCATTTCCGTATTATCGCCAAATGTCCGCCGCCGAACCCACCCAAAAACCGTGCCCTGGAACCGCCTCTGTTCAGGTTAGGAACTCAAATTTTGACGCCAGATGTGAAAATCTGTTTTGGTAAAAGTCCCCAAAATGTCAATGGCCTGCTCCCAGCCGTTCTGGAGATATCTGCGAAAAAACATGAGGGGGCGGAATCCTCCCCCCCCCCCCCCCTGTTACAAATAGGGTCAACCCTATTCCTTGCGGGGGCAGTTTCTGCCCCTCCCGGTGATTTTTCACATGCTGCTCCTAAACTACTGGAGCTAGCGTCTTGAATTTTCCCGACTTTTCCCAAAATTGAATAGCGCATGTTGTATACAATTTTGAGAGAAAAAATCGGCCGACTGGAGGCGGTACCTGGCTCCTGTTTTGGGGAGGGCATTACGAATGCGGTTGTGGCACATACTTTCTTCGTAGTTTGCGGTGCAATAAATGCGCCAGAAACATTTTCAATGCAATAAGCATCATACATACTGGGATTGTACATGTTTTTTTTGGCAGAGGCGTGCTCAGGTACAAACAAAAATGGGAGGCGATACCCTCCCTCAAATTAGGTCCAACTTCAAATTAGTAAGATGATAAAAAGCGTTATCGCATGGTGCCCCCACGTTGTTTTCCTGGATCCGCCTATGAGCAATATATTACGTTTAACAAATTACAGCAAATAATGTCTACATGTTCATGTCCTCCCAAACAATCACGAATAGCACAAATTTGTTATCAGAAAATCCCCCCCCCCTTTTACATCCCCTGAATACGCCTAATATTTTTTTTTTATTTTGGTATGTCTTTTGATATATTGAAGACTAAAACATTTGAAGCTCAAACACGTTTGGGGCATGAAAATCGGTCAAACCACATGGCCGCAATGGCCTTTACAAGAAAACCCAAAATTTGCATTTCTTTTACCCCTGGCCCCCATTAAAAAAAAATTGGGCTCCTAAAAAATCTTGTGACGAATCGAATGGCGTTTTTCCCATCGCAATCGACCGAGCGGTAGTCAGATCTCGGGGGGGGGGGGTTGCAGAATCTGCCCCCCCCCCCCCCGGAGTGGGCCTACTCACATCGCTTATTTGGGGTTATTGACACTGGTCTATAGAACATAATTTTCTGAATTGACCCATGACTTCGTTTCTCCAGATTCACCCTAGTTGCTGAGATATTCCAAAGACTCCAGGAACTTGCTGGGAGCAAAAAGTTATCTGGTAGACTCCAGAGGGCTTCCGCTACTAGAAGCACTGTAACTATCGGTTAAACTGCTAGCATATTGTTAGCGCCGGCCAATAGGAATTCAACAAAACAGCTCGTGCACGCTGATAGCAGCAGCAGAACAGAAACTGGACGGCCATCATGTTTTTCGATGATGGCCGTTTTGATGATGGCCGATGGCCGTTTTTTCTCTCGGAAGATATCATTTTAGAGCTACGAAACTTGCACATAATAAAGTTCACAGTGGCCAGAACGTGCTGTGCAAAACTTGTCTTTCTATCTTGCATGATGTGACCGTAATTGTATTGTCTTATGTGCGCCGTTTTACATAACATCACCATAGTGGCGATCGTTTTATAGATATCGAAACAAAAAATAGGAGAAAAAAAATATAAGTGAAAATTCAACTAAAGGGGCTCCAGATGTGAATGTCATCATATACAACAATCAAACCAATAGCTACTTACCGTATGCAAAATATTTTTGACATTCCAAAACAGTAGGCACACTCCCTTTAACGTAATTCTAGCCGCCCGCAAGGAATAGGGTTAAGTCGAGGGATGCTCTGGGATCAGGTATCTCAAAGACCGTTTTGAATGAATTATTTTTGAACGCTGCGATCCAGCGGGGTCTGCCTTCTATATTTTTTTAAAAAAATACCTACCCAGGTATCGATATATCCATATATTTTGTCCGAGAATCGATTGTAAAGATTCATGCATAGTTCTTGAGAATATTTATATTGTATTATTTAGTCTAAGTGGAAGTCGTAATATTTAACATTTCTAGTTACATTTTGTCAAATAATATTATATTTATGTGTGTATTTGTTCGATATTGTCGGGTCTAAGATCCCGTAGAATCATTGATTCGCTTTTAATGTTCTAATGGGATCCTGGGGGATCCGGGATCTCTTTTTCAAAAAAGTGCTCTATTTCAGTCGAGTCACAGCAGGCCGAGATACACTGTATGGTATTGTCGTGATTCTGTTGGGATCTCAGATACGGCATTGTATTTTGTGGATAAATCATCTTGGATCCGGGATCCGTTTCTGGGATTCCTACACATGTTCTGCTACTGAGTAGTGCACATACTGTGACCTCGGGTTTGTGGCTTCAGTGACCCGGTCACTGTATCTCCAGGTCTGTGACTTCAGTGACCCGTCCTGTATCTCCCGGTCTGTGACTACTGTGACCCGTCCTGTGTCTGCAGGTCTGACTACTGTGACCCGTCCTGTGTCCCCAGGTCTGTGACTACTGTGACCCGTCCTGTATCTCCCGGTCTGTGACTACTGTGACCCGTCCTGTGTCTGCAGGTCTCAGACTACTGTGACCCGTCCTGTATCTCCAGGTCTGTGACTACTGTGACCCGTCCTGTATCTCCGGGTATGTGACTACTGTGACCCGTCCTGTGTCTGCAGGTCAGACTACTGTGACCCGTCCTGTATCTCCAGGTCTGTGACTACTGTGACCCGTCCGTGTCTCCAGGTGTGTGACTACTGTGACCCCAGTGACCCGGAGCGGTCGCACCCGGCCAGTAACACCATCGATGGCTCGGAGCGCTGGTGGCAGTCTCCACCGCTATCCCGCGGCAGCGCCTACAACGAGGTCAACGTCACCCTCGATCTCGGACAGGTCAGTCGCTGCACATAGTGGCACCTTCGACCCGAGCTATCATCTTACATAAGCAAATTCTAGATATACGAATTCAGAACACTGTAATTCTCCTATTCTCGATCCCGGATAGTTTCTCAATTTCGCTTGTTTGTGTGCAGTTTTCCGTGTGGGTTTACCGGTTTATCACTTTAATTGTGGCCAACTGAAACGAGTAATGCTAGTCTAGAACATGTAGAGGTTCATCCACTGAATGATATTAATGTAGCGAGTCGTAAGTCAGCCATTCGAGTGAAGTCTGTCGGTGGACGTTTTTGCGCAGTCCGACCGTCGATAGCTGCCGCCACGTTTCCGCTGTATGGTCAGCGCTGGTCACTATCTGACCGCATCCTGTCCGGCTGCCGCATCTCTCGTCCCCGGTCTCCGCTAGACGCTCTATATGCTCCAGACGCCGGTCCATCCTGTGGCCCGCAGCTGTGCAGGGCTAGCCCCCCCCCCCCCCCCCCCTCCCTGCCCCTCTCTGCCCCGCTCCGCTCCCATCTGACTGCCGCCGCTCCCGCTGGCTGCCCCCGCATCCCCGCGGTCCCCGTCGCTGTCGCCGTCACCGTCGTCGCTCCCGCCGTCGCTCCCGCCGTCTCCGGCATCTGCCGACGGCTGCTGCTGGGTGGTCCGAGCCCCTGGGAAGGGGAAGGGAGCGACTGAGTCGACGGGGAGGGTCATGTTACGCAGTCGGCTGAGCGGTGACCGGTGTCTGAAGTACCACCGGCACCGCGAACAGAGGGAGGCGCGGGAGATGCATTTCGAAATGTTGTGAATTGCGTAGAAAATTCAATCCGATCCAATAATTATAACAAAAACAGACGACTTGATGAACCCGCCTTCATGTTATGGAGCATCAATTCAAAAGTTGACTGTTGGCCTAATTCCCAGGCGCCACGCACTGCAGATTCCGACGCCAAACATGTCTCCATCCCGGCACACGCAGGACGCGAAGCGAGCCCGCCGTGTCGGCGGCGGGTGACGCGTTTGGGACGACTTGAGCCGTGCCAGAACTCCCACGGGGTGGTCACCGGCATGGCCGTACCCCGTGTCCATATGTCTGCACAGAGACGGTGCGAGGGTAACCACAACGGAAGGGGGGGGGGGGGCAATATTTCACCTGTACTGAAAGTTTGATATCGGGTGTACAGCATAACGACATCCGTTGTGGTGCGATTGTTGTCGTCTTCTCAGTGGGCGATGGAGTAGTCAGCGGCGGGGGACGGTCGAACATCCCCGTTTTCCGCAGCGCTGAGTGCGCGTGTGCGCGCGGCCCGCAGCCCGCGGAAGTCGGACTAGTTGGAGCGGCTCTACATAAACACAGCCCGAGCTTGGGGCGGGAGGACTGCCGTCTCCTGTCGACTGGCCGCCGTCATCGGACAGGGGGGGGGGGGGGGGTAGGAGGGGGGGGGGGGGGGGGACGCACTGACCGCGCTCCGCCCGGCACGTGTCTGTACGAGACGATCGGAAATGTGGACCATTTGATGGGCATTGCACCGCTGCTTGTTGTTGGTAGGTACACATCGGCGTATCGAGAACGGACATACAAGGTGGTTTGGGAGTGTGGGCGGGCAAAATCTCGAATCCTTGACAGAAGTCCAAAATCTCATCGAACTTCACTTTCCTGCGCATTAGAGTGGATTTAAAACTAACCATCCTTAGGAAACGTTGTTTGGATTCTCTTCTAATCAGGAACGTGTCAATTTGCAAGCGATTTCAGTCGCGTTTGCTTTGTAGGGCGGGAGGAACAATCCCTGATGCCCCTGGATACGCAATTGGCTGTTAGCCATACGCGCTTATCAGTCGTATTTTCGGTTACGGTGGACGCAAATATTTGATTACTTCGTAATTTACATTTAATTTTCGTTATTTCCTAATGTTCATAAAATTAAGTTCGTAAATCTTTGAATATATCACGTTTCCTTGACAGAAGTTCAACGAAAATGTAATGAGTTGTTAGGATGCCTGATTAAAACATTCCTGAATGTGCATTGTGCACACGTGTTAAAGTTTGTTATCCTTCTTCTGACATTCCCTCACGGCGTTACCGCCGGTGACCTCACCGTACCATCTGAGTCCGTGGAGCGCGGGTCCTGGTAAACACGGTTACTGCGGTATCGGACACGTCTGCCGCGGTCTGCGGTCGGCTGCTGCCGCTGCATCACCCGCCGGACATGCCGTGTCCCGGCTGCTAACCAACCCGGCCAGATGTGCGCTGTCCCTTCCACTTGACATCACTTTTCGTCACACATGGCCTGCCTGTTGGTGACTAACACTGGACACTGGACAGGGAACTGGACAGGGAACTGGACAGGGAACTGGACAGGGAACGGGACAGGGAACGGGACAGGGAACGGGACAGGGAACGGGACAGGGAACGGGACAGGGAACGGGACAGGGAACGGGACAGGGAACGGGACAGGGAACGGGACAGGGAACGGGACAGGGAACGGGACAGGGAACGGGACAGGGAACGGGACAGGGAACGGGACAGGGAACGGGACAGGGAACGGGACAGGGAACGGGACAGGGAACGGGACAGGGAACGGGACAGGGAACGGGACAGGGAACGGGACAGGGAACGGGACAGGGAACGAGACAGGGAACGAGACAGGGAACGGGACAGGGAACGGGACAGGGAACGGGACAGGGAACGGGACAGGGAACGGGACAGGGAACGGGACAGGGACAGGGAACGGGACAGGGAACGGGACAGGGAACGGGACAGGGAACGGGACAGGGAACGGGACAGGGAACGGGACAGGGCACGGGACAGGGCACGGGACAGGGCACGGGACAGGGAACGGGACAGGGAACGGGACAGGGAACGGGACAGGGAACGTACCGCCGTGATACGACTATTTAGCGGCACAAGACTAACCACCATTTAGCCATTTGGTCCCCCAGTGAACATACGGCTTTGTCCACAGTATTTTCCTCCGTTATGTAACGTGTTCATCTCGGACGTATGGAATCCTGCCGGAAGAGCCTGTGCCCGGGAGGGCGACTCTGATAGCGAATGAGGAGACGGAAGGCGTCTCCCGTCCCCCGGGGAGGAGACAGGACACGTGTCTCCGCGGTCGGCGGCGGCGCGGACACGGGATGTGCCGCTTCCTGTCGGATGGCGTCTGTAGGGACGGAGGTCTGCACTCTGGATGTTGACAGGACCAGTACAGCCAGTACAGCCAGTACAGATAGGACAGTGGCTCGACAGACCAGACCTGTCAGCGGCCGTCTGCCCGAGGACGGCGCAGGACGCCCGGCACGCGCCGATGATACCCTCCCACACCACCACCCGCTGTCGGACACGCCCATCCTGTCTCGTCTCTCGGCTGGGTGAAACATGAGGTTCAGACAGATGGTGCTGAAGCCTTGTGCACCGCTGTCACGCACAAGTCTTTGAACTAAAAAAATGCAACTGCTCCAGCCAGTATACAACCGACCAACGAGTGTAAAACTAGCAACATTGGCTAGGAACTCAGCATCAATCGATTTTAACGGCTGAGAATATCCCGTCTTGCGGGCATTTCTGCGCGTAATCGAATTCAATGTAAGTAGGTATCGAGGAACGGTGTGACAGGAGATGCGATAGTCTGTGGCATAGGCGTACCCAAGGGGGAGGCAAACGGGGGAATTACCCCCCCCCCCCCCCTGAAGGTCCGTACGTGCCCCCTTGGCCGTATGTGCCCCTTTGGAAATAGCACCCGAAAGGCCCTATTTCATTTATTAAAAAAAAAAATGTTGAAAACATGTCCCTCTAAAAATATAGTGGTCCAAATCCGGTGAGTTGTTTTTTGGTGGGGGTACCTTATGTCCCCCCTCCCCTGATCAAAAGTTGCCCCCTCCTGGAGTGAATCCTGGGTTCTCCACAAAGTCCGCCGCACCGCTGAGCCGGAGAGTCTCGCCGAGATATTCGTCACCCACTGTGACAGGCCTGCCCACTCGCGGCCCACTAGACGGGACCGGCTCCTATTCCTACCGTGGGTTAGATATATTAGGACGGAGACTGGCAAGAGGCGCTTCGCCCACCGCGCTGCGCTTGGCATGAACGAGCTGCCACGCGAGTTCAACGATATGTCTGTCAGACAATTTAAAAGACAGCTGAAGCGCCGACTCCTGCCAGCAAATGTCTGATTTTGTTTCGATTTCGGTGTGGACGTATGTGTATATATGTGCGCATGTTTTACTATGTCATGTCTTATCCCATGTGTATCCCTTTTTGACTCAGAACTGTAAAAACCACATTCGTGTGGATTGTTCGTTATTATACAATACGCCACTGGTCTGTGGCCGACGAACTAGGACGTGATGCCAATCCATACTATCAAAATAGGACTACTGTAGGTGTGTTTAAAAGTAGAACAATCTCAACACCGCCAGACCTTAAGCACGTCTACTTACATCTGATCGCTGCTCTGCCATCCACGGCTTCTCTCCCGACCATTCACATCGCCCCGCTCCGTTCACAGGAATTCCACGTGGCGTACGTGTTCATTCGGATGGCCAACTCGCCTCGGCCGGGCGTCTGGGTGCTGGAGCGGTCCCGAGACCACGGCCAGACCTACACGCCCTGGAGCTACTTCGCCGACACGCGCAGGTCGGTGTGTCTGCATGATCCTTACCTTACCTTACCTTACCTTACCTTACCTTACCTTACCTTACCTTACCGGGTAAGACATCTCTAATAAGCTGTGCCAGCGTGAATGCCCCGAGCATTCTGCGCTAAATTGGTATATTATGTTCCATTTGGTTTGTGTGGTAGCGAATCACCATCGCAGAATATACCACAGCTCTCACTATGTCTGGATGAGTATCGAACTCAGGCTATGTGACCTGACCTTTGCTATCCTTCTGACAGTGACTGCCAGACGTACTTCGGAAGTGAGAGTCTGAAACCCATCACCAAGGACAACGACGTCCGCTGTGAGACCCAGTACTCCAAGGTGGTGCCGCTGCAGAACGGAGAGGTGAGTTAGTCGGTATACCAGTCTCAATTGCTTCATTTGACCTCCTAGCACGCACTGACATCTGCTCATCATAACGTTGAAACATTAATTGTGCTTACGTTTCACTTCGCCACGCACATTATTATCTTGTGTTCCGTCCCGACATCTCCGTTAAGCTCGACCTCCTCAGTCCTCACCATCTCTTCGACACGCGACAGAGGACCGGCCGGCCATCGGCACGTGTCGTCTCTTCTCCTCTAACCTCCTCCCCCTGGCAGATCCCGTACTCGCTGCTGAATGGCCGTCCGTCGAAGGACCTGTTCACCAACTCGACCGTGCTGCGCGAGTGGACCCGGGCCACCAACATCCGGCTGCGCCTGCTGCGCGCCAAGACCCTGCTGGGCCACCTGATGTCTGTGGCGCAGCAGGTGCCCACCGTCACCAGGCGGGTGAGTGTGACAGGTGCTGCCATCTGTGTCCAGAGAGGTGGGAGTCCGCGGGTCGAGACGTAGAGGGTGCTGCCATCTGTTAACAGACGGGCAGGGCTTACGCTGCAGATTCACCTCTCGTTAAGTTGAGGAAAATCAAAACTCCAATCATGGCGTTCATTGCTTAGATTCATCCGCGCGTGTTGTGGACTGTGCGAGGCTGTCAAATTTCTGCTCAACACATTTGGTTTCGTGACGATACTGGCATCACACTACTGACACCTACCGGGTGCCGGCAGTACTACTACTCGATCAAGGACATCAGCGTGGGCGGCCGGTGCGTGTGCAACGGCCACGCGGACCTGTGTGACCCGTCCGCCGAGGACCAGTACCGGCTGCTCTGCCGCTGTCAGCATAACACGTGCGGCGCACAGTGCGAGGAGTGCTGCCCGCCGTTCGTCCAGAAAAAGTGGAAACCCGCCTCCTACTCCGATGCCTTCCAGTGCGAACGTGAGTGGCGTGGGCATTGGGAGGGACGGAGAGGAAAGGCAGATTCGGTGGCTGTTGTGCTGAGCGTGTCGAGTGACTTTGTTGGTTTAAATCTATGAATGAAGTAATTTCCAAAATGTGAACGATGTGATTACAGTTTTGTTGGTTACACTCCGGCAATATTGCCTGGAAACTGGGCATGATGCATACACTATCTTCATTGTACCCTAGTCCGTAGCTGTTTTTGTCATAGTACGATCTACCCTAGTCCGTATTCCGTAGCTGTTTTTGTCATAGTACGGTCTACCCTAGTCCGTAGTCCGTAGCTGTTTTTGTCATAGTACGGTCTACCCTAGTCCGTAGTCCGTAGTTGTTTTTGTCATAGTACGGTCTACCCTAGTCCGTGGTCCGTAGTTGTTTTTGTCATAGCACGGTCTACACTATAATCGTGTCACTATCATCCCATCAATCTTCCGCTGACGAGCGCCCTCCGTCGTGCCGCAGCCTGCAACTGTCACGGCCACTCGGACCAGTGTCAGTATGACGCCGAGGTGGAGGCGCAGGGCCTCGCTCTCGACATCCACGGCAACTACGACGGTAAGTCGCACAGTGGGCCTGGGGTGGAAACAGTCGTCCACGGCAACTACGAGGGTAAGTCGGACAGTGGGCCTGGGGTGGAAACAGTCGTCCACGGCAACTACGAGGGTAAGTCGCACAGTGGGCCTGGGGTGGAAACAGTCGTCCACGGCAACTACGAGGGCAAGTCGGACAGTGGACCTGGGGTGGAAACAGTCGTCCACGGCAACTACGAGGGTAAGTCGGACAGTGGACCTGGGGTGGAAACAGTCGTCCACGGCAACTACGAGGGTAAGTCGCACAGTGGACCTGGGGTGGAAACAGTCGCAGACTCTTCTGATGCGACTATGTGTGGATACCTAGTTCTAAATATTAGAACGTGTTGAAAATTCGAACTATGTAACAGAAAGTAGTGAATTTTAAGCTAGCGTATCCCTCTGTTTCGTGATCATTTCACAGAGCTGTTATTGCCACTGCATGCCACCTGATGAGTTGTTGTGCGTATCTGACAGTCGTGCTGTCACCTCTGTCTTGTGACAGGCGGCGGCGTCTGTCAGAACTGCCATCACCACACCACCGGTATCAACTGTCACCAGTGCGAGGACGGCTACTTCCGGCCCTTCGGCGTCGCCCTGGACGCAGAGGATGTCTGCCAGCGTGAGTGTTCCCAAGGAGTCGTCATCGGAGTCCTAATGGGAGTCCTCACTAACTTGAGTCTTCAGGAGTTTATAGTAGTGTTTGGAACGAATTTCGACAGTGGACGTGTAATTATTTATTCTCATCAGCGTTAGGTATAGACGTTTTTCGTCCAATGTAACTGGACCAAAGTAGCCAATGTAATGACACGATCTAACTTATGTCTGCCACAACCTGAGCGGTTGAACAGTTGCGGTCAGTGTCAGAAAAGTGGTCTGTTTCTCCATTTTTCTGAACTGGGAAGTTTTGTTCCATGAAAACCGACTGTAAAGAACCTTTGTTTAGTCTGGCGGGTGCAAATGGCTGACGAGCATAAACAATAGACTGAGACTTGACTTTCTCCGAACAATGGCCGGGACGCGAGTGATGCGACACAAATTGAGAGAGAAAACAAATCGTAAGGCGGAACCTCCAAATTCCCAACATCCGAATTTCTGCAGTGATTCAGGGAAGGAAAACTGGTACTTTTCCAAAAATTAAACTAAAAACTTTGTAAACCCTCCCAAAAAAGTGTTTGCGTATTCAGGTTACAACCCCGCCACCGTTACCAACGTCATCGGGGCCATGGATGGATAACCCTGGGACACTAAAAACACGTTATGCAAAAGACGGCAGTACTTTAGACTGATACTTGAGCACAGTTTACCATATACGCATACGCAACGATACAAGCCTAGGCACCTTTTAAACATACGACCCGGGAGTCTCGGTCCCCGACTGACGCCAAGATCATATCTGTACAGGAAATACGACTGACGATTCATCCATCAACTTTCCACATCATAATATGCACATATTGGCATATATTAAAATAGGTTGTATACAAAATACGCAAAAAATTACTGGCATACGCATTAAAAAAAACATGTTCCGCCGCTGGCCAAAAATTTGTTCCGCGAACTTAGATCGTGGAACCACTTTTCTGACACTGGTTGCGGTGCCCCTGAGCCCCCTGCCTTATTTCTTTGACCTGCTGATCTCAGCCGTCCGTCGTATTTCTCGCATAAAGTACATTGTACGATAATGCTCGAGTTTTCGTGTGCTGTGTCAATTCCCTTGTTGCGTTCACCTAAGTTCACCATCACTACTCTCTTCCGTCATCCCCTGACGCTCCGCTCTCCCTCCCCATGGCAGCGTGTGACTGTGCCTTTCTCTGATCCCCTGACGCTCCGCTCTCCATCCCCATGGCAGCGTGTGACTGTGCCTTTCTCTGATCCCCTGACGCCCCGCTCTCCCTCCCCATGGCAGCGTGTGCCTGTGCCTTTCTCTGATCCCCTGACGCTCCGCTCTCCCTCCCCATGGCAGCGTGTGACTGTGCCTTTCTCTGATCCCCTGACGCCCCGCTCTCCCTCCCCATGGCAGCGTGTGCCTGTGCCTTTCTCTGATCCCCTGACGCCCCGCTCTCCCTCCCCATGGCAGCGTGTGACTGTGCCTTTCTCTGATCCCCTGACGCCCCGCTCTCCCTCCCCATGGCAGCGTGTGACTGTGCCTTTCTCTGATCCCCTGACGCCCCGCTCTCCCTCCCCATGGCAGCGTGTGCCTGTGCCTTTCTCTGATCCCCTGACGCCCCGCTCTCCCTCCCCATGGCAGCGTGTGACTGTGCCTTTCTCTGATCCCCTGACGCCCCGCTCTCCCTCCCCATGGCAGCGTGTGACTGTGCCTTTCTCTGATCCCCTGACGCCCCGCTCTCTCTCCCCATGGCAGCGTGTGACTGTGCCTTTCTCTGATCCCCTGACGCCCCGCTCTCCCTCCCCATGGCAGCGTGTGACTGTGCCTTTCTCTGATCCCCTGACGCCCCGCTCTCCCTCCCCATGGCAGCGTGTGACTGTGCCTTTCTCTGATCCCCTGACGCCCCGCTCTCCCTCCCCATGGCAGCGTGTGACTGTGCCTTTCTCTGATCCCCTGACGCCCCGCTCTCCCTCCCCATGGCAGCGTGTGACTGTGCCTTTCTCTGATCCCCTGACGCCCCGCTCTCCCTCCCCATGGCAGCGTGTGACTGTGCCTTTCTCTGATCCCCTGACGCCCCGCTCTCCCTCCCCATGGCAGCGTGTGACTGTGCCTTTCTCTGATCCCCTGACGCCCCGCTCTCCCTCCCCATGGCAGCGTGTGACTGTGCCTTTCTCTGATCCCCTGACGCCCCGCTCTCCCTCCCCATGGCAGCGTGTGACTGTGCCTTTCTCTGATCCCCTGACGCCCCGCTCTCCCTCCCCATGGCAGCGTGTGACTGTGCCTTTCTCTGATCCCCTGACGCCCCGCTCTCCCTCCCCGTGGCAGCGTGTGACTGTGCCTTTCTCTGATCCCCTGACGTCCCGCTCTCCCTCCCCATGACAGCGTGTGACTGTGCCTTTCTCTGATCCCCTGACGCCCCGCTCTCCCTCCCCATGGCAGCGTGTGACTGTGCCTTTCTCTGATCCCCTGACGCCCCGCTCTCCCTCCCCATGGCAGCGTGTGACTGTGCCTTTCTCTGATCCCCTGACGCCCGCTCTCCCTCCCCATGGCAGCGTGTGACTGTGCCTCTCTCTGATCCCCTGACGCCCCGCTCTCCCTCCCCATGACAGCGTGTGACTGTGCCTTTCTCTGATCCCCTGACGCCCCGCTCTCCCTCCCCATGACAGCGTGTGCCTGTGCCTTTCTCTGATCCCCTGACGCCCCGCTCTCCCTCCCCATGGCAGCGTGTGACTGTGCCTTTCTCTGATCCCCTGACGCCCCGCTCTCCCTCCCCATGGCAGCGTGTGACTGTGCCCTTCTCTGATCCCCTGACGCCCCGCTCTCCCTCCCCATGGCAGCGTGTGACTGTGCCTTTCTCTGATCCCCTGACGCCCCGCTCTCCCTCCCCATGACAGCGTGTGACTGCGCCCTCTCTCTGATCCCCTGACGCTCCGCTCTCCCTCCCCATGGCAGCGTGTGACTGCGCCCTTCCTCTGATCCCTGACGCCCCGCTCTCCCTCCCCATGACAGCGTGTGACTGTGCCCTCTCTCTCTGATCCCCTGACGCCCCTCTCTCCCTCTGCATGGCAGCGTGTGACTGCGCCTTCTACTTCTCCACCGGTAACTGTGCGGAGGGCACGGGCAAGTGTGAGTGCCGGCCCGAGTTCCAGGCGCCCGACTGTGACGACTGCAGCTACGGCTTCTACGGCTACCCGGACTGCCGGCCCTGCGACTGCCACCTGGTAAGAACTCGTGACATCGTGTTCTAACATCACCGCCGCCACGACCAGTGATGTTGGTGGGGGAGGGCCAGTGGTATAGCTGGATGTACGGAGTGATGAGGTCATATCGTACGTGCCTTTGGACTTTGTGTTAAAGAAGCGGGATGGTGTTTCAATTATGATCACTCGTATTCCTGCTACATTGAATGCATGTATATAAATTCGTGGATGTTTTACGCACTTAGTTCTACTTTAGTGATTTATCAGCCAAATTTGTGTTGCATATGTGAATTGATAAGTGTAAGTATGAGTGGAGTATCATCATCGGAAGTAGTGGAAGTACAAGTACAAGTGATGCTCGCACTGTAATGACCACCATTACCATTTACCGTGGTATCTCCTCTCTCAGAACGGCACCCGGGGTAACGTGTGTGAGGTGAACGGCGGCCAGTGTCCCTGCAAGGCCAACTTCGAGGGACAGAACTGTGACCGCTGCGCCCCCGGATTCTTCAACTTCGCCGCCTGCGAACGTGAGTGGTGTCGCGCGTCTCGGGTTGGGTTGATTCGTGACTGACGAAAGTTTTTGGTCCCCATCTTCGGAAATTCACCGCACTTTGTTACATTGATAAGCAGGTGTGTGTGCATGTGTGCATAGTGTGGCCCAGCAATTGCATGTGTGCAATTGCTTTCCAGACAGATTATTCTGACCTGCTTTGCTTCTGAAACTTTTATATTCTGAAGCTTCTATTCCGAAGCTTCTATTCTGAAGTTTCTATTCTGAAGCTTTTCTATTCTGAAGCTTCATCTGTTAAATGAAACACTGGCAGAATAATTTGTCTAACACATTATTGTAGTTTTCCCTTTCCTTCTTTTCGACATTTTTTTCCCACAGTGATTGTTGATCTTATTCTATGCCCATCCCTCGTCCCATGTGTGATTGACCGTCTGAACTGACCGTCTCCCCCGTCCTTTAACCCTCCCCCCTTCCTCCCTCAGCGTGCGAGTGTAACTCGATCGGCTCGGTGGGTGACGTGTGTGGCGTGGACCAGGGCCAGTGCGACTGTCTCAACAACTTCGGCGGCCGCCAGTGTGACCAGTGTCAGGACGGCTACTTCGGATACCCCGCCTGCGAGTGTAAGTAGCCTCACCCGGCCACACACACCTTCAGGGCAATGCCCAGTGGCGTTACATCTCGCTGGCTGTGGGCGTCTGAGCGAGGGCCCAATATATTGGTAGTCGGGTATGCTAACATTGTTAATGTTTTGCATTGGGGGGGGGGGGGGGGGGGATTACACAGTAAGACAACCGGTGGGTGTCGTCCGACCATTTTTAATTTTCTTGAAAAGTCGTGCATTGGGGGTTTCAAGGGCGGGGAATTCATTGGCGGTGACAAAAAAAAATCCCCAAAAATATTTTAAAAAATACGGCCTTCCGTATTTTCCCAAGTTCATTGTGCAGACCTAATGTTGACTCCAATAACTCTGAAACTAAAAAAACGATTTTGAAAACTTTTTTTTTTGTTTGCATCAGGATTAATCTAACAATTTGGTAATCACGAATTTCCGGGTTTTTTTTTGTCACGTGACCTCGTGTCCTACATTTTGCGCCGTGACCTTGACCTGTTGGAAACTGAAATTAACATTTTCGTCTGATGACTATTTGAGTTCCATTGATGTCCTTTCGTATACAAAATATAAAAAGTGGGGTTCGACGTGTAAAAACTACTTTTGAGCCTTGCAATTCTGACACAATACGCTTTTGGGGTACGTTACGTTGTATTGTCCTGACAGGTCATATGGCGACCTGATGTCGGTGTAACAGGCACCAACCGAAAGGTTTCGTCGTCAGGAGTCACTCTGGACTTTGTTTCGAAAGCGTATGTCAAGTTGATGCGAAGTTATCGACGGACAGGGCTCGAACAGCGTATTATGTCAGCATTGGAAGACTCGAAAATAGATTTACTGGTCGAAGCCCACTTTTTTGTATTTGTGTATACCAAAAGGACATCAATGAAGCTCAAATCGTCATCAGACGAAAATGTCAATTTCAGTTTCCAACAGGTCAAGGTCACGGCGCAAAAAGTAAGTCACGAGGTCATGCGAAAAAGAAGAAAATCCGTGATTGCCAAATTGTTCTTAAGACTAATATTGATCCAGACAAAAGCAAGTATCAAAATATCTTTTTTAGTCTTAGTCGTCAAAATTAGGCCTGCACACGCACAGTGAACTTGGGAAAATACGGAAGGCCGTATCTTTGATTTTTTTGTCACCACCAATGTCTTTGAAACCCCCAGTGCACAACTTTGTAAGAAAATAAAAATGGTTGGACGGCAAATGAGAAATTTTGTGTTGTCTTACTGTGGAATGCCCCATTGCATTTTGCTTAGTTGTAAAAACAAAAACAAAAACATTTGTTTCACACTGATAACCTTCATAAGTTTTGGGCGTGAGATTCAATTTGAATTTAGCCAAGTCCTTTTTTAAATTGACTTCATTTGATTCCCCATTCCACATACCCATGCTGTTGCGACTTTTTGCTGAAAATTGTCGTACCGTTATGTCTTACCTGACCTGCCTGGCCTAACGCAGCCTGACCTGCTATGACCGTGACCTGCTGACCCGCTGACCCCCCCCCCCCCGCAGACTGCCACTGTGACAGCACGGGAACTGAGCCGGGCATCTGTGACAAGGAGCAGGGCACGTGCCAGTGCCGCGAAGGCTACGGCGGCGAGCGGTGCGACCAGTGCGCCGCCGGCTACTTCGGCTACCCAAACTGTCGGCCCTGCGACTGTGAGTAAACGGAGAGCGACGAGGGGCGCTGGGCTACACACGGAGACACGGAGATACGGATTTATTTTATTTTTGGAAACTGAGCGCTTTTACAATTGCATGTTTGGTAAATGATGTCACTGCTAGGCTGACTGTAAATGATGTCACTACTAGACCCTAAAGCTGATTTAACTTTCGTTTCCTGAAGTCATGTTATTCTCTAGAAAATATCCCATATATGCTCACTAGTCTCTTTTCATTCTGTCGCCTTTTTTTGGCTGGCTGGTTAGGCTGCATATTACGTCATCTGTCATCACTATGACACTATCACTCCTGTATGACGTCACCCCGTCTGTGCTGCAGGCTACCTGGACGGCAGCACCTCGACGTCGTGCAGCGCCAGCGGCAAGTGCTCCTGTCTGTCCAGCTTCTCGGGCCAGCGGTGCGAGCGGTGCAGCCCCGGGCACTACAACTTCCCAGAGTGCACACGTGAGTAACTCGCGGCTGGACCGGAGGTGGCGACAAAGTGGGACAGAGGAGATGACAGGAGGCGGCGACAGGAGGGTGACACATGGCATGTGTAGTCCTGAGGCGTTGACATGAAAAGACATGGACTGATCTTTAGTGAGATGAGCTGTCCACGGACTTTGACTAAAATATGTTGGTGCGTATGTGTTCAGCTGCGGGGAAGATGTGTATGAATGTGTTGCAGAAGAGACTCATGTTTCGTGATGTTAACCAGCACCTCTCCCTATCCATTTGCAGCGTGCGACTGCCACCCGTACGGCGCGATCGGACTGTCTTGCAACAGCGACGGCACCTGCCAGTGCAAACCCAACTTCGACGGCGTCAAGTGTGACGAGTGCAAGGAGAACTTCTACAACTTCCCGCTCTGCGAAGGTAAGGGTCTGGCAGGCAGGTGGAGGACAGGGCAGCAGACTGACTGCTAAGTAAGTCATCTGATGTATGGCCATATGAATGCCTGGTGATTTGCTATATGATAACGGTGACAGGAACATATGGTATAGGTAGCATACAGTCACAAGTAGGTGGTGTACTTTGTAACCCCATTCGCGAACGGAGACGAAACTATGGGAGCTGTATCACGGCGATATTGCGCAGTGTCTAGACGAAAATAATTGGAAACCTTACGCCCACCTTATGCCGGATCTATTTTGTATACCCATACACCTTTTGCCGGATCTATTTTGTATACCCATACACCTTTTGCCGGATCTATTTTGTATACCCATACACCTTTTTCGTCAACACATGCAATAATTACGGGCCTAGTTACTCCAGTCTGATACGTCACCGAGGAACCGTAACCACAGTGCCATCTGGTCTCTGCAGTAGTGACCCTAACATCGCCCCCTCCCCGGCAGGCTGTAACTGCGACCCGGCCGGCGTGACCTCGTCGTTCGCCGGCTGTGACTCGCTGGAGCACCTGGGAGAGCTGTGCGAGTGTAAGCCGCATGTGACGGGCCGTATCTGCGACACGTGCCGCCCGCTCTACTGGAACCTCAAGGTCACCAACCGGGACGGCTGCGAAGGTACGGCCCCCCTTCACACACACACACACGAGCGACGAGCCTTACATGAAAGGAACGGGCAAGGGCGCGTCGGATAACTTGATCGGTACAGATCATACAATATTGTTAGTTGTTGGGGTTTACTGTTGATTCAACGCCTCAAAAGTGAACGTACCGAATAACATATGACCTCGGTCTAACACCGCCTGACCCCTTCTAACCCTAACCCCGTGACCCCGTCAGACCTCGTCTGCCCTCTGTGTGACCTCCGCCTGACCTCTGTTCCCCGCAGACTGCGACTGTAACCCGGCCGGCACGGTGGGCGGGGTGCGCGTCTGTGACCTGTGTGACCTTGGCGTGACCTCCGTCTGACCTCTGTTCCCCGCAGACTGCGACTGTAACCCAGCCGGCACGGTGGGCGGGGTGCGCGTCTGTGACCTCTGTCTGACCTCCGTCTGACCCCTGTCTGACCTCTGTTCCCCGCAGACTGCGACTGTAACCCAGCCGGCACGGTGGGCGGGGTGCGCGTCTATGACCTCTGTCTGACCTCCGTCTGACCCCTGTCTGACCTCTGTTCCCCGCAGACTGCGACTGTAACCCGGCCGGCACGGTGGGCGGGGTGCGCGTCTGCGACACCGGCAGCGGACAGTGCCCCTGTAAGCCGCACGTCTCCTCCCGACAGTGCCAAGAGTGCAGCCTCGGGTCGTACAAGCTCACCGAAGACAACCTGTTCGGCTGCCAGAGTAAGCACCGTGTCGTCTATTTGTGTATGAGATAACTTTGCTGTTGGATACTAGTGGATAATTATCTTTACTAGTGAACAGAAGTTAGATACTATGTTGCATGAGCTAAGTAACCCATTTCTGCATTAGCTGACAGTTTAACCGCCTCGACCGTGCCTGAATTCTGCAGCCTCCAGGGTACATGGGTCCAGGTACAGGGTCCAGGGTACATACTCCAGGGTACCACTACATAGACCAAGCTTGGCTCACCTCACAAACTCCGCTGCTGATCCCCGACTGGCGGCTTTATGCGTCAGTTCGTGACCGAAACGCGTCATGTTCGTGCTTCAGCGTGTGACTGCGACATTGGTGGCGCGGTGAACGACTTCTGCGACAAATACACTGGTCAGTGTGCGTGTCGGCCGCGTGTGACGGGTCCCTCCTGTCGCGAGCCGCTGCAGCTGCACTACTTCCCCGACCTCTACCAGTACAAGGTACGCTGATAAAGTTTGGACATTCAATCACGATATGATATCGCGTCTTTCCCCGGTTGATGGTTGCGGTATCCCCGTACCTTATGAGAATTGGTTGCCTTTCTGCGTTTCCTTCTTGAGGATGGTGTGCCTCGCCTTGTATTGGTCTGTGAGTCTCGAGACTCGGCCCGTCTCCTGACCTCGTCAGCCGAGCTGACCTGACCTCTTTCTGTCTATCTCCAGTATGAAGCAGAGGACGGCCGCACTGCAGCCAACTCTGCCGTCTGCCGTCTGCCGTCTGACCTGACCTGACCTGACCTCTGTCTGACCGTTTCTCCAGTATGAAGCAGAGGACGGCCGCACTGCAGCCAACTCTGCCGTCTGCCGTTTGACCTGACCTGACCTGGCCTGACCTGACCTGACCTGTCTGACCGTTTCTCCAGTATGAGGCAGAGGACGGCCGCACAGCAGCCAACTCTGCCGTCCGGTTCGGCTACGATGAGCGAGAGTTCCCCGGCTACAGCTGGCGAGGATACGCCGTCTTCTCACCGCTCCAGGTTAGTCATGGCACTTCCCGAACTTCTGCCGTCTTTTCCGTAGTATATTTGATGAAGTTTAATAACCAAAGCTGAATGCGCTAAATATTTGTAGTTTTTGCTTATGTTTTGCCACAGCATGGTTACATGATAACGTACGTAGTGACTTTTGAAGAGTCACTTCAAACACAGTATAAAACATCATCGCTCAAATTTGGGCTTCAGTTACGACTTCTCCATTTAAGTGGGAATACATTCTGATCACGGCAAAATCTGTCGTGAAGTTGTGTACGTGAGCCGCGTGCTGCGCTCCTTTGCTGCCGTGTTCCCGTGCCGCCATCACCGTCGCCGGATATTCGTGCGTTTCAGCGCGAGATCATCCACGACATCTGGGTGGAGAAGCCGTCCCTCTACCGCATAGTGATGCGTTACGTCAACCCGCGGCCCAACCCGATCGTGGCCACCGTCCAGATGACCCCCGAGAACCCGCTCGACATCCCGCAGAACGTCCAGGTTAGGGTGAACGGCACGGCTATCCTGCCTGGCCGACACGGTGGTGCTGGGTTCAGGCTCGTTAGTTCATAGTGCAGGTTAGGGTGAACGGCACGGCTATCCTGCCTGGCCGACACGGTGGTGCTGGGTTCAGGCTCGTTAGTTCATAGTCCAGGTTAGGGTGAACGGCACGGCTATCCTGCCTGGCCGACACGGTGGTGCTGGGTTCAGGCTCGTTAGTTCATAGTCCAGGTTAGGGTGAACGGCACGGCTATCCTGCCTGGCCGACACGGTGGTGCTGGGTTCAGGCTCGTTAGTTCATAGTCCAGGTTAGGGTGAACGGCACGGCTATCCTGCCTGGCCGACACGGTGGTGCTGGGTTCAGGCTCGTTAGTTCATAGTCCAGGTTAGGGTGAACGGCACGGCTATCCTGCCTGGCCGACACGGTGGTGCTGGGTTCAGGCTCGTTAGTTCATAGTGCAGGTTAGGGTGAACGGCACGGCTATCCTGCCTGGCCGACACGGTGGTGCTGGGTTCAGGCTCGTTAGTTCATAGTCCAGGTTAGGGTGAACGGCACGGCTATCCTGCCTGGCCGACACGGTGGTGCTGGGTTCAGGCTCGTTAGTTCATAGTCCAGAGTCTCGTTCAGTAATGTGAGTCTTTTAACACGAGATGTTAGTGCGATGTATGTCAGTTTTCTTGTCATGTCGTGCTGTTGCTTAAAGGGATATTGCCACCTCCGGAGGATTTATAAAAAGCGACTTAAATGAATGGTGGGAATCAACAATCATTTATGCTCAAGCTCAAACTTGTTCCTGCAGCACCTAAAGTAGGGTTTCGGCAAAACATGTTCTTATTTATTTTTGACTCCAAAACGTTGGTCTCAGCTTTGCTCAGTACTAGATTCATGGTGACCGCTCTCATCCAGTTTGCCCGCAACAAATAGCAGCCCGCCCAAAGCCGAAGCGTACGAATTCGCATAGACTTGACCTTGAGAAGTCTGTCTGTTATAAGATATTGGCCACATCTCCTACGGCCCCAAAGTCGAGCCATAGCCATTCTTGATGTTTTATTATGAAAGAGGCTAAGGTTGTTGAAAATATAATTTAACTGCATACGCTTTTTAATTGTAAAGTGCACTGACTGAATGGTGATGTTGAGTTTGCAATATTCAAAAGAAAATAATAGTCCGCAAAGAAGTAATTATAAATAGTGATGAGGCTACTCCAATTTTACGAATGTGTGCCAATCATGAGCGGTACGAACTTTTTTTAAAAATCTAATGGGGGGAGTTTCGGGGACCAAATTTTGCAGGTGAAATCGGACACGCTTAATCTACCGATACACACCAAAAACTCTATATTGGCCCGCGAGGTGACAATATCCGTTTAATCTCTGGCGTTTCAGTGTTTGATCTGGTACCCGCCAGTGCCGCTATTCAGTGTTTAGTCCCGTGCCACTAGTGACACCTGTCGACGTTGCTTGCAGGTGCGGTTCGATCCCAGCCGGGAGGCGGCGCTGGTGACGGTGTCGGGCGCGGCCGGCGATCTGCCGTCCCCTCTGGTGCTGAACCCCGGCAGGTGGACCGTCACTGTGCAGAATGAGATCGAGGGACTCCGGCTGGTGAGTCACGCGACTAAGAGCAGGATTCAGCTCAGATATTTGTATTACCAATCGTGCTCTAAGATGCTGCTTTTAATGCTGGCGCCGATTCACATATATTGGAATAGCATTCCCACGTAGCTAGCAACTTCTGATTTTTTTTTCAAGAGCTGTCACTAGCCATTATTCCATTTAGGACGGTAATGTCGGATCCTACCTTGCTTTGTCTTGCCTTGCCTTGCCCCACATTACCATGCCCGGTTCTGTGAACCCATTCTGACGTCCCGCCTCGTGCCGCAGGACTACTTCGCGCTGCTGCCGGCGGCCTACTACGAGGGTACGATCCTGCAGGACCGCGCCACCGAGCCGTGCTACCTCCGCCAGCAGCAGCCGCTCTGTCTGCAGTACGCCTACCCGGACCTGTCCTGGGCGGCGGGAGCAGCGGCGGCCGAGGGTCTCCACTCGGACGGAGGGGCCACGCAGCTTTATGACGACCAGGAGGTGCGAGGCCGGGACGGGGAGGGGGGGGGGGGGGTGGGGTGCCGTGGTAGGTGGAAGGATCTCGGCGACTGCCAACGTCTGAACGAGGACTGCTGGTCTGATGTCGTGTACATGTGCTGAACGACTTAACGTTCTGAAGATAGTATTGTTTCATGCTGCAACTCGTGGTCCTTTCTATGGTATTCTTACTTTGACTAACTGTAGAGACTGCTCAGCCTTGAGTCCTGTATTACACGCTGGTCCGGCACACGCTGACTCACGCAGGGCCACGCACCATGCTCGTCTACACCGGGCCGCAGGCCTGTGCGGTACAGTCTATCCCATCCGGCGTCAGCAGGTCGGCACGCACACGGCCGGCTGGCGGAGCCGGGCCGGGCAATATCATAACGGAAAGTACGCCAGTACATTACACTAACTTAACTGTATTCTGCTCACCCTCATGGCCTCTACAAATGGCATCATCAGCTCTATGTGCATTGCACTAATATAAATGTCAGAGAGCTACTCGCTGATGGGGAGCAGACCCTGCCACTCGCTCTCGGCCCGCCACTCTGCTAACCCTGCTCGCGTCCCCGCCTCTCCCTCAGGTTCTGGACGCCGTGGACACCCCTGCCTTGGCGCACCTGAGCGCCACTCAGGAGAGCGTGCGCGTGCCTCTGACGGTGGACTCTCCCGGCCGCTACATCCTGGCGGTGCACTACCTGACCCCGCCCGGCGAGCAGGCCCCTGCTCGGGCCACCGTCGAGACCGTCACCTCCACCGGTCAGACGGAGGATCATGACGCGGTCACGGGCAGTGCTCTGGTGTTCAGTAGTCGTAATAGCGGTGGCTGGCGGGAGTACACGGCGGAGCGCGAGAGTTCCGCAGTTCTGGTTGGTTCCGGGAGAGAAACTTTGATTGTGGTTGTCAATAAGTCACTAAGTCGTGTTGGCCATATATGGTCGGTCATTTCATCAGGTGTTTATTGAGCAATTCAATAAACTGACATGTCAGAAGCAATAGAGATTGACGAAGGAAATTCTTTATTAGAGGGTAAGGAATATCAGGACCTAGCCGAGCACCTGGGATGACATGGGCTACGTCGTGACGCTGGTGTTGACCGTTGGTCTATCCTCTCTCCTCCAGGTACGGAGCAGGGCGTCATGTCGGTTAACCGGTGTGACATGCCCACGCTGTGCCGCCAAGTGACCACCGACCAGCAGGGACGCGTGTTCGACTTCAACTTCGACTCCACCGACGTCGACGTCGTCATCTCGGTCAGTATGTGATTCGTGTGCAGTCTGAAGTCGAGCTTCTTCCTTGACTGGATTGAAGTCTAGTTTCTCTAAGCTTCTCTCCTGGCCTGCGCGTGTGGATTTTGACGATAGCACGGTCCTGCCATGCCATAGCAATGTCCAGAGCAATGTTGTTTCACAATGGGGTCGCACCACGGCACCGACGTTCAAAATGCGCCGCTACAGATCCGTGATGAGCATTGTATCATCGCCACAGACTAGTCTGTGTCGTCACCATTCTCCCTCGCCCAGGTGTCCTGGTTACCCCGCCCCACCTCCGGTTATGTTGACCCCTCCACCCCGCAGTCTGAGGGCGGCGCGCCGCTGCTCGTCGACTCTGTGGTGGCCATCCCGGCCCGGGACTGGCACATGGACTATGTGCAGCCCAAGGTGCGCTGTATCCGCGAGCAGGGCGAGTGTGTCGACATCAAGTTCCCGACGCCGCCGGAGTCCTCCAAGGTACGGGGCTGGAGTATGTAGGCATGCGGTGTTTGTGGTCACATCGGGGTCATCCCGATTTGTTACCATCTGACGTATGTCCTTCTAACCAGAGCAGTTTGGTCAGTGGATTGGAGGGGTTGTGGACGGTTGCTCCATATCCTTGGAGAACCTTAACGTATATAATGTGATCGGAGCGTGGCATGCCAAGTTGTAGGATAAAAGCAGCCTTTTCCCTATATCTGGATAGCATGTGTTGTCTTGGGTGTTTGCAATATTCGCCAGTAAGCTGTTGATGCCGAGTTATCGTGTCCCAGTCCTGACCCGGACCGTTCCCTGTCTGTAGGTGGAGTTGGAGTCGGGTCTGGACACCCCGCCTACAGCAGCCCCCGGCCAGGTGGACGACGCTGACCTGCTCCCTGCCCTCAGGTGGAGTTTGAGTCGGGTCTGGACACCCCGCCTACAGCAGCCCCCGGCCAGGTGGCCGACGCTGACCTGCCCCCTGCCCTCAGGTGGAGTTTGAGTCGGGTCTGGACACCCCGCCTACAGCAGCCCCTGGCCAGGTGGCCGACGCTGACCTGCTCCCTGCCCTCAGGTGGAGTTTGAGTCGGGTCTGGACACCCCGCCTACAGCAGCCCCCGGCCAGGTGGCCGACGCTGACCTGCTCCCTGCCCTCAGGTGGAGTTTGAGTCGGGTCTGGACACCCCGCCTACAGCAGCCCCTGGCCAGGTGGCCGACGCTGACCTGCTCCCTGCCCTCAGGTGGAGTTTGAGTCGGGTCTGGACACCCCGCCTACAGCATCCCCCGGCCAGGTGGCCGACGCTGACCTGCTCCCTGCCCTCAGGTGGAGTTTGAGTCGGGTCTGGACACCCCGCCTACAGCAGCCCCCGGCCAGGTGGCCGCCGCTGACGTCGGCCTGGTCCGCTTGGACCGTAACTCGTCCATGGTGGACGTTCGCGGACAGGTGCCAGAGGCCGGGCCCTACGTGTTCGTCGTGCACTACTACCAACCCGACCACCCCGGTGAGAGACGGCAGAGAACAACGACGGAAACGGTCTGGTTCTGTCGGATGATGTCGGATGATGTCCGAGGCGGATGAGGGATGTTTGTGAGAATTTCCCTTTTAGAGCTGGCTGTATCGCTTCACATTTTACGCCGGTACCGTAAAATGGGGTGAAGTAGACGGTGCAGTGAAGTGAGACACACATTTTAATTCAATCTAGTTTATCTGTGAGGGCAAAGCTGTATTTCCGATCCCATCAGTGGAGAATTATTATTTCCTATCACATGGAAGTACATAGTTTTACACTTCTCACTCATTTAACAAATAAACTGGTTTTAATTCAAAAGTGTCTCACTCATTGACCTAGTCTTATTTAGGTAAATGGTCTCACTTCACCCCACCGTCTCGCTTCACCCCACTCCATAGTACTCGATCCCTCCACTTCCGTAGCTCTCAATGATACGTTGTGTGTTGGCTGCGGCCGACGTCTCACTTCACCCCACCGTCTCGCTTCACCCCACTCCATAGTACTCGATCCCTCCACTTCCGTAGCTCTCAATGATACGTTGTGTGTTGGCTGCGGCCGACGTCTCACTTCACCCCACCGTCTCGCTTCACCCCACTCCATAGTACTCGATCCCTCCACTTCCGTAGCTCTCAATGATACGTTGTGTGTTGGCTGCGGCCGACGTCTCACTTCACCCCACCGTCTCGCTTCACCCCACTCCATAGTACTCGATCCCTCCACTTCCGTAGCTCTCAATGATACGTTGTGTGTTGGCTGCGGCCGACGTCTCACTTCACCCCACCGTCTCGCTTCACCCCACTCCATAGTACTCGATCCCTCCACTTCCGTAGCTCTCAATGATACGTTGTGTGTTGGCTGCGGCCGACGTCTCACTTCACCCCACCGTCTCGCTTCACCCCACTCCATAGTACTCGATCCCTCCACTTCCGTAGCTCTCAATGATACGTTGTGTGTTGGCTGCGGCCGACGTCTCACTTCACCCCACCGTCTCGCTTCACCCCACTCCATAGTACTCGATCCCTCCACTTCCGTAGCTCTCAATGATACGTTGTGTGTTGGCTGCGGCCGACGTCTCACTTCACCCCACCGTCTCGCTTCACCCCACTCCATAGTACTCGATCCCTCCACTTCCGTAGCTCTCAATGATACGTTGTGTGTTGGCTGCGGCCGACGTGTGTGCTGATATCCTGCGCGCTGGAATTCGCCAAAAAGACGCGCGCTAACCGAGCCTTCTCCTGTGAACATTTCTGACCCATATAGCTCGCTCCCCTCAGCTCAGCTCTCCCCATTGATCGGCCCTAGCCATCTTCTCTCCTCTCTGAACTGACCCGCTCTCTCCCCTCTGAACTGACCCGCTCTCTCCCCTCTGCCCCCTCTGAACTGACCCGCTCTCTCCCCTCTGCCCCCTCTGAACTGACCCGCTCTCTCCACTCTGCCCCCTCTGAACTGACCCGCTCTCTCCCCCTGCCCCCTCTGAACTGACCCGCTCTTTCCCTCTGCCCCCTCTGAACTGACCCGCTCTCCCCCCTGCCCCCTCTGAACTGACCCGCTCTTTCCCTCCGCCCCCTCTGAACTGACCCGCTCTCTCCCCTCTGCCCCTCTGAACTGACCTGCTCTCTCCCCTCTGCCCCTCTGAACTGACCCGCTCTCTCCCTCTGCCCCCTCTGAACTGACCCGCTCTCTCCCCTCTGCCCCCTCTGAACTGACTCGCTCTCTCCCCTCTGCCCCCTCTGAACTGACCCGCTCTCTCCCTCTGTCCCCTCTGACCTGACCCGCTCTCTCCCCTCTGCCCCCTCTGAACTGACCCACTCTCTCCCTCTGCCCCCTCTGAACTGACCCGCTCTCTGCCCCCTCTGAACTGACCCGCTCTCTCTCCTCTGCCCCCTCTGAACTGACCCGCTCTCTCCCCTCTGCCCCTATGACCGTCCTCGCCCGGTGCCGACAGAGCTGGAGATGCCTGTCCTCCTTCAGAATGGCCAGTTCTACGAAGCCCGCCTGCGCGCGCCGCACTGTGTCTCCACCTCCGGCTGCCGCGCAGTCGTGGAGGAGGCCGACGGCAACAAGGTGTTCAACATCCTAGAGAACTTCATGTTCACTCTGAAGGTCAGTGGATGTATAGGTCGTCGTAGAAACGGTGCAACACTATCGAAAAAAGATTGACGCGTTCACATATTACTTATCAATACGTGTAATCTCGGCCACGTGTTTGTGTAAACGTACGGTCTCCACGCACCGTCCGCTAGCCTCTTGTCGGCAGTACCGCACATCACCCCGACCTCTCCCCGTCACAGCACTCCCCACTCGCCCTCCCCCCGTCCCACAGGAGCCGACCGGGAAGGGTGTGTACGTGGACTACCTGTACGCCATCCCGGAGAGGGTCTACAACTGGGAGGTGCTCGAGCCCCTGCAGATCGACCGCTCCGCCGAGTTCCTGCAGCGCTGCGGACCCAACCACTTCCAGGTGGACACCAATGATGAGGGTACGTGTTCAAAGCGGAGGGGGGACTCTGGACCAAGCTACGCTCGCTGGTCATACACACTGGGGTTAGGTGTTCAAGTAGACGTTTTATTTCTGGTGAGTTAATGGCGCGGTTGTTGTGATATTTTTAGGTGGTTGATGGTATTATTTGGGAATGGCTGGTGGTGGTGCGACGATTGTTGCAAACATTTTGCCTACACCTTTGGAATACTTTTGGACATATTGTCTTATGATGATCGCAACGTTTTGTTCTTCTTTCCTGACCGCGTTTCTCATTTCTCTTACCACAATGTTCCGCATGCGTACCCTGCATCATTTTCTGACCACCCACCACCCCCGCCAGGTTTCTGCCGCGACGCCCTGTTCTCTCTGACCACCGACTACAACAACGGCGCGCGAGAGTGCCAGTGCGACAGCCAGGGCTCGGAGAGCTTCGAGTGTCGTCCGTTCGGCGGGCAGTGCCCGTGCAAACCGAACGTGCTCGGGCGCCAGTGCAATCGCTGCCAGACGGGCTACTTCGGCTTCCCCGACTGTCGCCCGTGCGACTGTCCCAGCACCGCGCTCTGCGACGACAACAGCGGTGAGCGGAACGGGAAGATGGTGTGGCTGGTTGGTTCGGTGGGGGTCGGGGAGGGGTTGTCGAGCACCTCGAAAATTGTTTGAGTGTTGCCAGCCCGCAGTGTTCTCCAAGGTCAAGACTCACTTCTGACAACTTAAGAATCATTGCATAATCTCTAGCTATCTGAATATCTTATCTGAGTTGACCCGCTTTATATCCCCGCAAGAGTATCTGCATGTGAACACTAGCCTGACCTGACCTGACATGTCCCCACAGGAGTGTATCTGCCCGCCGCGGGGACCGGTTGACCGGTGTGACGAGTGACCTGACCTGACCTGACCTGACCTGACCCCACAGGAGAGTGTATCTGCCCGCCGCGGGTCACCGGTGACCGGTGTGACGAGTGCGTGCCGCTGACGTACGGGTTTGACCCGCTGATCGGCTGCGAGGAGTGCAACTGTCACGAACTGGGCGTGGTGGACCCCGCCAACCCGCAGTGTGACCTCGAGACCGGACAGTGCCCGTGAGTACCCACACTGGCGTCCGTGAAGGCTGAGGCTTAATCTGAGGCATGGTCCATGCTAGACTGACTAGAGGTTACTTGAGTCTGCACACTTGAAGGATTGACGGCCGTCATTCATTTACCGGAACGTTCCGCATTATAGAGTCCGCTTTACTCGGAATGATGAGACAAGTTCAAGTGTGTTGCAGCATCTCAAGCGAAATCAGCGTGGAATAATGATGCTTTAGAGGTCAAACTAACTCAGAGTAACCCTAGACATTGCCTTAACTTGTTGACATTCAGTGACTTCATTCGCCCCAGCAATAGCCTGCGCTTTGTTCATATTAAGACTTGCTTCTTGCCTCGCCTGGCGCTGCTCGCTACTGACCGAAATGCGCTCCGTGTTTCACAGCTGCAAGCCGAACATCGTGTCCCGCACGTGTGACCGGTGCCAGGCGGGCAGCTGGGCGTACCCCTACTGCCAGCTGTGCAACTGTGACGTGCGCGGCACTTCGGAGGACGTCTGCAGTCAGGAGACGGCCGAGTGCTTCTGTAAGGAGAACGTGGACGGCCGTATGTGTGACCAGTGCCGGCCCGGCACCTACAACATGGCCGAGTCCAACCCGGACGGCTGCACCCGCTGCTTCTGCTTCGGCAAAACTGAGAGCTGCACCAGCAGCTTCCTCTTCTGGTACGAGGTGAGCAGCTGTCGGCGGCTGTGTTGGTTTGAGGCGCTCCTGTGAGCCGCGGGTTCACAGGCCTGTGGGCTTCCTGTTGGTGTTTCGGGAATCGAACTATCCGCCGACTGCTACATCCGAGTTGAGCTGAGCTGAGTTGAGTTTAAGAGTTGAAGCTGAGCTGAATTGAAGTCTAGCTGAGTTGAAGTTTTTGCTGGTATATACATGTCTCATGCCACAAGTGTTTGTCCTGGTCCTCACTCTGTCTGCAGGTTTCCCGCCCTGACCCGTGCACCCCTGACCCCTGCCTCTTCCTATCTGCAGGTCCCAGCCTTGCAGGAGATGGAGTGGGACGTGGCTGCCGTCTCGCAGACCACCACCGGCCTGAACGTGATGGAGAGCAAGGTGACGCTGGAGGTGCGCCAGGACCGGGTGCGCGTGGCCGGCGGACGCGAAGGCGACATCACCTACTTCGCGCCCGGGGGACGCGGCGCCAACATGCTCAAGTCGTACGGTGGACACCTGCGCTACTCCGTACTGCCCGTGGCCGAAACGGATGGTGAGAATACTGCAGATGCTGTGGAAAACACAGTGTGATTGAAGGTTTTAACGTAGTTTTTTTCTCTGGCATCTGGAATAAAATGATGGTGTCTGAAACTGCACAGCTGGTGAGTAAATGTGTTGGTATTGTGTGATATGCCAATTTATCGGCACTGTCACTTTGGCTGTTTGATTGGTGTGTCAGATGCACCACGCAAGGCCAATTCGAGCATGCACATGCGTCATGTCCATTCAATCTATTCCAATGCATAGCACCACGAAAGTTATAAACACGACACTTTCATATTAAAGGGAATGTTTCACCTTTCTGAAAGTTGTCAAATATACGCTGGTTGTAGTCGAAAATATGAAGTAAGTGCTGCTGAAAACGATGGTGATATTTTTATCTCAGTCACTTCACTTTATACAATTAAGGTTATAAATTTGGGACGATGACGTCATTATTGAGCTATAGACCGCCGCTGATTGCTTGAAAAAGTGGGATTGGCTGACAAAGTGGCCGTCAGGCAATCAGCGGCGACACTAGCCTAGACCCCATTTTGCAAATGGGAAATTAAATTGCTTAAAAACGGCTAGGTTTGGGGGAAAATGACCTTGGCATTTTCGACATTTCAATAACGGCCAAAGATAATGGCTATCTCAGTTCAAAACCAATACAGAGGTGAAACATTGCCTTTAAGCCGTATGACCTCAGCCCACGTTGTCTATTCACATACCGTACCTGTATCGCCGGCTACCTGCAGAGGGCCCCGTGTCTGGCGCTGACGTGCTGCTGACCGGAGCCAACATCACACTGCTTCATTACGCCTACGCCCAGATCGAGCCCAACGCGCAGAACCACGTCTCGGTACCGCTGGAGGAGCGCTTCTTCAGACTGCCATCTGGTGAGCGGCGCGGCAACTAGGCGGAAAGCTGGTGCTGCTTTGCCGATGCTTAACGTTAACCGACGGCTCGATCAGACACCGTAGTTGAGTTTGTTGTATCTAGAATACGCCCAATCTTGTCGATTAGCATCTACCAATGACTGCGCTTGTAAGACGTCTCAACTCAACACAATATGAATGTGCCCGAGGAGACTAGCTAAAATTCCAGCTTTGTCCCAGTTCCCACTAATATTGCTTGACGTTCACCTGCCCGTTTCAGGTCCGGACGCCACGCGGGAGCAGCTGATGCAGGTGCTGCAGAAGCTGGACGGCCTGTACATCAAGGCCACCTACCTGGTCAGCCAGCAGGAGTGCACCATCTCCAACGTGACGCTCAGCATGGCGGTGGAGTACGGCGACCCCAACTACGACCGCACCGCCAGCTCCGTGGAGGAGTGTGCCTGTCCCAGCAGCTACACCGGTCAGTCTCCGTCACGCTGATGTACAATCACGGGACATGATTGACATATTGCAGCTGTTCCTGCCTCTGCTGTGGCGCATTAGTGGGCTGTGTTCGGTGACGTTTATCTGGTGCGGTATAATGGTCCTCAGTGTTTGTACGCCATTGTTTTGTTGTTTTTTCTGACGCGTATTTCTGACTATCGTGTACCAGTATATAATACCCCCCCCCCCCCCCGTGTCCCGTGTGTGTCCCAGGCCTGTCCTGTGAAGAGTGTGCTCCAGGTCACTACCGGGCCCAGACGGGCCCGTACGGCGGCTACTGCGTGCCCTGCAGCTGCAACGGCCACTCGGAAACCTGCGACCCGCTCAGCGGGAAATGCTACGTGAGTGCCGCCGGTGATGGCGATAGTCGGTGTGAAGGCCGCGGTGTGGATGAGGACAGGGAAGCTGGGCCGGTTCTGATTTGAAACAATTGTTCACCGCCAGAGTCTGAACCGGAGGGAAGTTGTGTGAAGGTTGACTCGGGTTTGTTTGATTTTGTTTCGGCTATAAAAGGTGCATTTGAAATTGTATTTAACGGCGTATTAACTGTACATAAGTCTTTTGCAACTGTGTAGAACAACCAGGAGAGCAACACAGCTTACCACCGTGGGAAGTGTATCACCGGTTACCATGGTAACGTTACCGTGTGTTCTGTACGCAGGACTGCCAGCACAGCACCACCGGTGACCACTGTGAGAACTGTATTACCGGTTACCATGGTGACGCCACCAGCGGCTCGCCGTACGACTGCCTGATCTGCGCCTGTCCGCTGCCCATCGCCTCCAACAAGTGAGTGGGCGTGTCACAGCTCTGGCCGGCTCCGTCGTCTCGCCTAGCAATCGTTATGTTTTGTTTTTCGTGTTGATTCAACCCTCTGTAATTCATTGTATCGCGTACTTACATTTATTTTGGTCAATATCACCCATAGGTCATGTTTTTCTTTTGAGTGAAATGCCACTCTAAGACGATCTAGACAGTGATGTTGTCCTTTTCGTCTCACCGTCTTCTCCGTCCCTCTGACCGCATGTTCCCACCCAAACCTGACGATATTAACCGGCTCGTTTCTCCCCGCAGTTTCGCCAACAGCTGCGAGGTGTCTCCGGACGGCCTGAACATCCGCTGCGAGTGTCAGGAGGGGTACTACGGCGCGCGCTGCCAGGCCTGCGCGGCCGGCTACTTCGGCACGCCGGAGGTGCAGGGCGGCTCGTGTCAGCCGTGCCAGTGTTCCGGCAACATCGACACCATGGACCCCGGCTCGTGTGACTCGGTGACCGGCGACTGCCTGCGCTGCCTCAACAACACCGACGGACAGGCCTGCAACCTGTGCGCCAACGGCTTCTTCGGAGACGCTGTGGTCATCAAGGACTGCCAGTGTGAGTTGTGGGGAAGGGGGTGACGGGGTGGGAGAAAGGAAGTCGAGTAGGGCGTGGTTTGTATTGTGTGTTGATGGCAATATTTGAATGATCGCCGAGCCACACCACTGATCTAAGAGAAAACGAGACAAAACATAGTTTGTTGATAATGCAACTATGCTGTTGATTTAAGCATCAAGTTAATGGGACCCTATTTTGACATTTTTTCTCCGCTTATACCCCACTCTAACTGTCGTCTTCACAAGCTTAATGTCCTTGGTATTCACTACCGACTACATCATACGACTTGACGGATATCGACCGTGACATGGCTTCCGATCTCATTTAGATATTTATGGAATATTGAAGACTACTGGACAAACAGCATAATCGTCTCCTCATACCCGATATGACCTACCCGACCCGGCCAATTTGAACACGAGGCCGTCTTCCGTACCGTGGTGGTCTATCTTGCACGTCTGAAGCATTGTTTGCCGGAGTGAAACTTACCACCATGACCCCTCTCAGTGGGTTCACTGGAACCTGAGCGCAGAGTCCAAGCGCGAGGTCACTCTCTGGGTCCGGGTATTGGTCCGGCTCGCAAAGCCAACGGACAGATTGCGAACGCTGCTCGCAACGTAGTATTACATTCGTAATTCATTCAAATTACGAGGGATGGTTTAAGGCGTAGACAGATGATAGCGTTTTGTGTCTAGCTCGGCTTAAAATGCCTGTAGCACTAACAAAAATGTGCAAACTCAGAATAGCAAGTGGATGTCTTCAGACATTTGCTTCAATTCCTGTTTCCGAACTTGCAGTACCACCTTAAATCTAAAGCAGCTGACAACATTGCAAATTCGCTAGCAGAATCATTTCCAATGAGTCGCCAACTTCTCCAACATCCATGTATCAACCTCCAGCTTCCTACTGGAGCATTTCCGGACTTGGTCTCCCTTCAATGCCGGCGGGTACACAGTCGCCGCCGTATCCCATATCTCAGCTGGGACACGTCATCTGTCTGTGTGTCCCGGGCGGGAAGCAGCCGTCGGTAGCGGGTGGCGGCGGCGGGGGATGGGAGGGGGCGGCGGCGGCTGGCTGCCGTCCAGCCTGTCCGTCGGTCCGTCCCGTCTCGTCCTGGGGCCGGAGCCGGAGCCGGGGCCGTGCTGGGGTGCCGGCTGGGGCCGGGTGTGGGTGGCGCGGGGTAGTCTCGCCGTCGGGCGCCAGTAGCGCAGCAGCAGCTATGGCGGCGGCCGGTGCGCGCAGCGGCGCGGTCCTCTGGGCTGTCCTGCTGCTGTTCGGTGTCACCTGCGACCTGACCTCGGGTCAGGGCGACCGGTACCGCGTGGCGCAGCCCCGCCGTGAAGGCCAGCGCGATGGGAGCATTTGGTACCCATATGGAGATACTGGTTTCGGGCAGAAGTACTGGGAGCTGTCAGAGTCGGGTAAGGAAGCGGGGAGCTAGTTATTTGTCTTATATATTTTTTTAAGGATTTTTTTCTCTCCTAGGAATGGAGGCTACTGGCGGTGTTGCATCGATTTAGTAGTACTTATTCTGTATGGAAACGTTATTATGTTTGGTAAATTATGCCTCACATCTCGAATTCCCCTTCGTCCAGATACGTCACGAAGTCAACATTCCGCACTTTGGTATTTCGAACTTTTTACATCACTTGATATGGTGTATTTACTGTCGGCTCAAGCAATTATTACAATTAAAAAAGCCTTGGGTTTAAGATGTTGTTAAATGATTAGTAAAACAAGATATCAAACGGTATTTCTTCTTCATTGCGAAGTTTTGTTTTGCATATCAATTTCCCATATGCTGCACCACCTGAGAGGGAAGACCTAAGACCTAGATCTACAGTTAGATTACACTGCTAAACATTTGGTCACCTCCAGTTCTAAAACCAAATTTGCAAACTACTGATGTCATCAATTTCATTTCAGCCTACATGTCATTGCAGAGGCATCCTGGATGTGAACTAAGTACTGCGACATTAATATCTTACCGTGTTCGATACATGACCCGTTTGTGTTCAGACTGAAACTGAACATAGTCATCTTATGCACCTCAGTTTCCAGCCATCAGTTGGTGACCGGCTGTGACCGTACTAACCTCGTCTCTCCGTCCCATTCCAGCCTGCAGCTGTGACCAGTGGTGACCGTACTAACCTCGTCTCTCCGTCCCATTCCAGCCTGCAGCTGTGATCGGTGGTGGCCGTACTAACCTCGTCTCTCCGTCCCATTCCAGCCTGCAGCTGTGACCAGTGGTGACCGTACTAACCTCGTCTCTCCGTCCCATTCCAGCCTGCAGCTGTGACCAGTGGTACTAACCTCGTCTCTCCGTCCCATTCCAGCCTGCAGCTGTGACCAGTGGTGACCGCACTAACCTCGTCTCTCCGTGCCATTCCAACATGCAGCTGTGACCGGTGGTCCCATTCCAGCCTGCAGCTGTGACCAGTGGTGACCGTACTAACCTCGTCTCTCCGCCCCATTCCAGCCTGCAGCTGTGACCGTACTAACCTCGTCTCTCCGTCCCATTCCAGCCTGCTGCTGTGACCAGTGGTGACCGTACTAACCTCGTCTCTCCGTCCCATTCCAGCCTGCAGCTGTGACCGGTGGTCCCATTCCAGCCTGCAGCTGTGACCGGATGTGACCGTACTAACCTCGTCTCTCCGTCCCATTCCAGCCTGTAGCTGTGACCGGTGGTGACCGTACTAACCTCGTCTCTCCGTCCCATTCCAGCCTGCAGCTGTGACCGGTGGTCCCATTCCAGCCTGCAGCTGTGACCGGTGGTGACCGTACTAACCTCGTCTCTCCGTCCCATTCCAGCCTGCAGCTGTGCCCGGTGGTCCCATTCCAGCCTGCAGCTGTGACCGGTGGTGACCGTACTAACCTCGTCTCTCCGTCCCATTCCAGCCTGCAGCTGTGACCGGTGGTGACCGTACTAACCTTGTCTCTCAGTCACATTCCAGCCTGCAGCTGTGACTGGTGGTGACCGTACTAACCTCGTCTCTCCGTCCCATTCCAGCCTGCAGCTGTGACCGGTGGTCCCATTCCAGCCTGCAGCTGTGACCGGTGGTGACCGTACTAACCTCGTCTCTCCGCCCCATTCCAGCCTGCAGCTATGACCGTACTAACCTCGTCTCTCCGTCCCATTCCAGCCTGCAGCTGTGACCGGTGGTGACCGTACTAACCTCGTCTCTCCGTCCCATTCCAGCCTGCAGCTGTGACCGGTGGTGACCGTACTAACCTCGTCTCTCCGTCCCATTCCAGCCTGCAGCTGTGACCAGTGGTACTAACCTCGTCTCTCCGTCCCATTCCAGCCTGCAGCTGTGCTCGGTGGTGACCGTACTAACCTTGTCTCTCCGTCCCATTCCAGCCTGCAGCTGTGACCGGTGGTGACCGTACTAACCTCGTCTCTCCGTCCCATTCCAGCCTGCAGCTGTGACCAGTGGTGACCGTACTAACCTCGTCTCGCCGTCCCATTCCAGCCTGCAGCTGTGACCGGTGGTGACCGTACTAACCTCGTCTCTCCGTCCCATTCCAGCCTGCAGCTGTGACCAGTGGTGACCGTACTAACCTCGTCTCTCCGTCCCATTCCAGCCTGCAGCTGTGACCAGTGGTACTAACCTAGTCTATCCGTCCCATTCCAGCCTGCAGCTGTGACCAGTGGTGACCGCACTAACCTCGTCTCTCCGTGCCATTCCAGCCTGCAGCTGTGACCAGTGGTGACCGTACTAACCTCGTCTCTCCGTCCCATTCCAGCCTGTAGCTGTGACCGGTGGTGACCGTACTAACCTCGTCTCTCCGTCCCATTCCAGCCTGCAGCTGTGACCAGTGGTGACCGTACTAACCGCGTCTCTCCGTCCCATTCCAGCCTGCAGCTGTGACCAGTGGTACTAACCTCGTCTCTCCGTGCCATTCCAGCCTGCAGCTGTGACCGGTGGTGACCGTACTAACCTCGTCTCTCCGTCCCATTCCAGCCTGCAGCTGTGACCAGTGGTGACCGCACTAACCTCGTCTCTCCGTGCCATTCCAACATGCAGCTGTGACCGGTGGTCCCATTCCAGCCTGCAGCTGTGACCGGTGGTGACCGTACTAACCTCGTCCCTCCGTCCCATTCCAGCCTGCAGCTGTGCCCGGTGGTCCCATTCCAGCCTGCAGCTGTGACCGGCTGTGACCGTACTAACCTCGTCTCTCCGTCCCATTCCAGCCTGCAGCTGTGACCGGCTGTGGCCGTACTAACTTCGTCTCTCCGTCCCATTCCAGCCTGCTGCTGTGACCGGTGGTGACCGTACTAACCTCGTCTCTCCGTCCCATTCCAGCCTGCAGCTGTGATCGGTGGTGGCCGTACTAACCTCGTCTCTCCGTCCCATTCCAGCCTGCAGCTGTGACCAGTGCGGCACTTCCCGGTGTGACACCGGCACCGGCTTCTGCACCTGCCGGCCCAACGTCGAGGGCGCGAAGTGTGACCGCTGCGTGCCAAACAGCTGGGGATTCCAGGGCTGCCAGGTACGGTAAACGGTCTCGGAGAGCGGACAGTGTGGCCAAATAATCATCACGGCGGAACGCTAATTCATAATACAAATGCGAAAATTTCGCACAGAGAAAGGCTTACTTCCAGCATCCCGTGATTGACCCTGGAGCTAGTTCCCAAATGCTGTATCTGGAGGAGTCTTTGAATGCGCTCCACGTTTCAAGCTTTACTTTTTAGGGTCGATCCACATGAACCGAAGAAGAAGAAAATATTCACATAGTGTTTATGCCAAAGTATTTTAGCTTAAACATGCCACCAGCCGTCATTTTCTCCCAACTCTGAGTACCCTATTGCTCTTCAATGACCACACCCACAGTGAATGTGTTTCCGGTGTATAGCCCGCGAACTGCAGAGTCTTTCCGCTCCCCCCTCAGGTTTTTCGCAGATAGCGAAAAAATGGCGACGCGCAGCGCCGCTGTGTTTTGACACACCTGTTGGAGCATCCATTGCGCACACTTCAAACAAAAATTGACCTCGGGTCATCTTAGGTCAGGTCACCAGACCAGGTCAAGTGACCCCACCTCCAAACACGTTTGCAGTTGTGCCAAAGCCAGAGTTCTCACCGATCAGTTTGAAACTTACAGGGTGTCATGAGGGCATAAGTACTTACAATTCGTTTATCTCTGAATTTTGATATCGGTGACCAGGTCAGGTCAATTTCGTGACCTCTCCATAATAAGTAAATGGGGAAATATTAAAATGCTGCCTATTTCAAGGATATGCATGATATTAGTCCAATTACTTCTGGATCATGTTATTATAGGATATTATTGATGATCCAAGTGTAATTTTTGTTCAGTGAACCCTATGGGGTCATTTGAGGTCATCCGAGTTCACTATCACTTGTTTGTCAATAACTCGCGACATAATGAAGATAGAGAAGTAAAACCGACATAAATGTGTGTGTCTCGTCGGAGATACGTCTCCCTATATGCAACATGACCTACTTGTGTCTTGCACTCAGGTCAAGGTCATGTGACCTGAGGTCAAATTTTGAAGTTGATCTAACAAGGTCACCATTTATATTATTCGAAGTGCCTTGATGAGACAAACACAATGGCGTAAAGTTTTCCGCTATCTTTATTAGGTAAAAAGTTAGCGAAAAAACGGTTTTGCCAAAAAAACAGCATTTTTTTCCTTTTGACCTCTGGAGCCTCAAATATTGACCCGAGATCAAATTTGAGGACATTTCGTCGATTGCAAATTTCAATGGCTGGCGATCACTTTTCCGTTTGTTTCTAGCTAGCATAGTTTCCAAGATATGTGGCAATTTCTGGAGCGAAGTCCTAAAACGAGAAAAAAAACTGGAAAATTTTGCCTTTGATGACTTCTGGTAACTTCAGTTTTGACCGGACCTAAAAAATACTGAAAACTTTCTATATAACTTGTATCAAGCTATCAAACGCCGTTTTCCGCTTGTCGCTAGGTAGCTTAGTTTTCGAGATCTCACGGGGGGGGGGCGGAAATCAACCCCCTACCCTGCAGTTCGTGTTCGGCGCAAACCCCCTGCAGTGCGCGGGATAGTATCCGCCGAATAGTCTGTTGTTTTTGCATGCCGGTGACGTCCTGACGGACACTGTGCCATCCCTCATGTCACGTCACCGTTGTTTGTTTCTGCTGTGCCGTGTCACTACATCCTGTCGTCTCGGCTGGGTGACCGCCGACCGGACTGTGTCCTTGTGCCCACCCCCGCCGCCGCGTCCCGCCGATCGGCAGCCGATCCCTGCCGTCGGCCCGTCGGCCTCGAAGGCGGCGGCGCGCGCTATTTTTACGCGCGTCCGACCGGCGCGAGTTGGCGCCGGACCAGGTGAAACACGCTGCCTGGAAATACCGCCGGCAGGGGCGCCGCCGGCCCCCACTTGATTCACAGGGCGGCGGACAGGGCAGAGCGGCTGGCTTTGGCACCTCCCGCTGCTAAGAACACTCTGACCCAGCTGCTTAGAACACGGTCTGACGTGGCCCCTCTGATCCGAGAGGTCTTCGTGCGCCCTTTGACCTACTTGAAGAGAGTTGCCAAGTGAAGTGGAATGATAATAAGCAATGATTCGGCTGTGGCTACCACTCCTGTACCTTTGAATTGCGACTGTCTCTGAATTTCAAAGCAAAAAACATTTGTGTTAATGTTGGCTCTAGAGGGTGCTGAACTTCGTAGAGGTTACAAACATTTAACCTAAAAAAACTGAATTTCAATTCATTTAGGCCCTGAATCACTCTTACTTGTTACTTGTTGCTTGTTGCTTGTTGCTTGTTACTTGTTACTTGTTACTTGTTACTTGTTACTTGTTACTTGATACTTGTGATACTTGATACTTGATACTTATTACTTGTTAATTTGGCACTCGTGATACAAATGTTGGTTTATTTCGTTGATTCAATTCCTTCACCGCCGAATGTCCTCCGGATATACTCTCATCACATTTGTATCCCGCCCTCCTCTCCTGCGGCTGTGATAGAGGCACTTTTGTCGCGCAGCCCATATCCTACGTCACTGAGCTCGTCTCTGTCCGTCGGCAGGGCTGCCGAGACTGCGGGTGTGCCGAGGCCTCCGAGTCGACCTCGTGCGACTACGAGACGGGCCAGTGCCGGTGCCGGCCGGGCGCCGCCGGTCGCCGCTGTGACCAGTGCGCCTCCGGATACTGGAACTACGGGCCCACCGGCTGCCAGTGTGAGTGGAGATTTAATGTCCGGCAGGTCACTGACCCCTGCGATAAACAGATTTGTTGGAGTGTGTTGGTAGTGCGAATGGTGTGTTGTTTATTATTGGTTAATCGTCCTCCTCTGCAGAGCTTCATGTAAGTGCAAATGATTAGTTAAAACCATTGTTGCCACCGTCACGGGGTTATATCTTATCTTTGCACTACACGATTTGTTTTTAATTCAGACTTTTGAAGTACTTCACAAGTGTGTTGTCTAGGATGCATCAGATGGAAAGGTTCTCATTGTGTCTCAATATTTTATAATCTTAATCGTTTGAGAACACACTTATTTGTTCCGCGAAATAATTGCTTGAAGCTATACTATCTGTATGTACCGGCATTGCCGCTGCGATTCTAACTGGCGCCGCGGCCTGCCGTTGCAGCCTGCAACTGCAATGAGGAGTACGCGTACGGCGTAGGCTGTAACCCGCAGACGGGCCAGTGCGAGTGTCTGCGGGGCGTGGAGGGCCCGCGCTGCGAACGCTGCCCCTACAGATGGATCCTCATACCCGGTGAGCACGCAGCTGTGGCGCTTACTCGGTCTCTGAAGGACTCTCTGATAGAAGCGTCCAGGATTCGACTTGTTTTACTATTTAGTACGATTGTGCGATTGGTGCGATTTAGACGATTATTGTAGCGAGTCAGTCCTAATACGTGTAAGAGTATTTCTGGTTCATAAGCTGGTGAATAGTGCGTGCAGCAGTATATTTTAAGGCTTCCTGCCAGCAATGCGGCTGGCACTGTGTTGACCTGAACTAACACCTGACCTGACTTGACCTCTGTAGTTGACCCGCATGTCGGGACTTGTCGCTGAAGTTCCGTAAGCAGGCGGCGGCGGCGATCGCAAAGGCAAACAGAGTCCTCGGCACAATCCGGCGCTCGTTTGAGCACATCGACCAGCAGACGCTCCCGCTGCTCTTTAAGACCCTGGTCAGACCGCTGCTAGAATATGGGAACGCTGTCTGGGGCCCGTTCAACGCTGAAGACGTCCGACTGGTGGAGCGAGTACAACTGAGGGAGACCAAGCTTGTTCGACCAATCAGGCTGCTTCCGTACGACGACCGGCTGAGAGCCCTGCGCCTGCCGTCTCTGCAGTACAGAAGACGGCGCGGCGACCTCATTCTGATCCACCAGCTGATGAACGGCCGCATCGAACTCGACAAGCAGGAGTTCTTCCAGGACCCGCCGTCGGCGATCACACGAGGACACTTCCTGAAGGTTGCCAAACCGCAAGCGCAGACCAGAGTGAGATGGGACTGCTGGTCTATCAGAGCAGTGAGCGACTGGAACGCACTTCCGGAACACGTCGTTTCATCAGCCACGACGAACCTCTTCAAGAACCGCCTGGACCACTACTGGGCGGACATCATGTACGATGCGCCAGGATAGGCGACACAACACTGAAGCCAAATATGATCAAGGAAAGCGTACCCTTTTGAATTATCCACTGAGGCGTAACAACAATCAAGAGATGTAAAGAGCGGGCAAGACAGACATTTAGTCCTCCTTATAGTCCCGTACTGTAAGTACAAGTACAAGTGCAAATGTTGACCTGCACTAACACCTGACCTGACCTGAACTAACACCTGACCTGACCTGACCTGACCTGACCTGACCTGACCTGTCGGTTGACCCGCAGGTCAGGGCTGTGATGAGTGCGACAGCTGCGTCCACGATCTGCTCGACACCACCGACAACCTGGAGGCCATCGTGCGGCCAATCATGAGCGAGTTCGAGGTAAACTGCTCAGCGGTCCGCCAATCGGGAGCGAGCACATGACGCTGCCGTAAACGGCTGAATGTGTCAACTCAACTTTGGGATAACCTGTTTGTCAAGTGACTACTCATGGAAATATAGGTTTCCCTTTCCTTTCCAAGTATTGCAGATAATTATTGTTGAAACCATCTTAACTTGCAGGTGAACTCTAAACCAAGCTAAATATTGACACGCGACTCCTGTTTTACAGTCGTACGCTGGCAGCTACTTCCTGAACCAGAAGCTCTCGATTATGAACGAGTCCTACAACCAGCTGAGGCCCCAGGTAAGCTGAATCATTGGTTAGCGGTAAACGTGGAGTGGAGTGGAGTAGGAGTGGAGTAGGAGTGGAGTAGGAGTGGAGTAGGAGTGGAGTAGGAGTGGAGTAGGAGTGGAGTAGGAGTGGAGTAGGAGTGGAGTAGGAGTGGAGTGGGAGTGGGAGTGGGAGTGGGAGTGGGAGTGGGAGTGGGAGTGGGAGTGGGAGTGGGAGTGGGAGTGGGAGTGGGAGTGGGAGTGGGGTGGAGTTCTTGCAATACTCTGTTTCTACACTCACATTGATAAGGCAGGTGTGTGGTCGTTAACGAAGACTGATGTATCGCGCAAAGCCACAATGCTGCGCTCTGGACTCGAACCCACCCGGCCTGTCCGCTCGGTAACCCTCGGCCGTCCGCGTCCTCCCCCGTCATCAGGTGGATGCCATCTCCGGGGGCGGCGTGGACGTCACCCCACTGCAGCTGCAGGTGGAGGCGCTGGAAAAGCAGGCCACCGCGCAGCAGATCACCGCCCAGCAGACCACCGCACGCGCCCAAGAGGCGCAACAGAAGGCTGTCAAGGTGAGGAGTCCGAGGAGCCGGGTCGGCCGTCGGACGCATAGGGTGCCGGGGGAGGGCCTATGGTGTGCGGTGCGCTTATCATAAAATAGAAGCTCACTCGGTCATTGTCCCCCTGACTAGTCTGTGTTTGGTGCTAATCGCAGGTTTGCTGATTATTGCGTCTGATCGACAGAAGACAGCAGACATATCGGCCATCGGACCGCCACTGTCTGGCTGAGTCTGGTGTGTAGATACGCCCTCTGAAGTGCCTCTCTCGCCGTGTACAGTGCCTCCCTCTGGCGTAATGTCTCCCGTGGTGGGCAGGGGCCGTCTGACCTGTGTCTCCCGTGCTGTGCAGGTGCGCGACGACGCCGAGGAGTTGGAGCGACAGATTGACGAGGCCGTCCAGCAGGCCAGGAACATCGTCAAGGACATCATCTCGCTCGCCCAGGGTCTCAAGGTGAGAACAGACTGATTCGACAGGAAGGTGATCGGAAGCTCCGGGTGTCCGTCGAGCAGTTGCCCATGCCCGGGACTTGGCGGTGGAATCCTACTTGTCGTCGATCTCGTCGACTGTGGTGCCATCCACAACTCGCTGAAGTGGTACAATGAGATGGGAGTACCGGGCGATGGCTAAAATGTAATGTCACGTAGTTATTTATCATCCTCTCGAAACACCCGCGTCACAATACACGTGCCATACTGCATAGTCCATACTATCTAATACTGTCCATTATGCTATCTACCTTCTACCATAATACCATACTACCATACTACCATATGATACTACCGTACTAAGTTGCTGCATACTCTCGGGCCAAAGAACCCCTTTTCATACCTCGATTTACTGCTAGTTGGCACAACTGGGCATCTGGGGTTGCCGGTCCGTCTCCGCTGTCTCCAGTCACCGGACTGCGATGAACTGACCGGTCCGATGCCTGTGGCCCTGCTTGACTGATTGACTGCTGTTTGTCGGTCAGGTGGGAGCCGGACCGCAGATCAGTCTGGCCCTCAGCGAGGCCGAGAGTCTGCTGGCTCAGATCCGCGCCCGCGAGTTCGGCCCAGCCGGCCGCCGCGTCGAGGATGAACTGTCATCGGCCATCGGTACGTTAACCGAGGGCCATCGGTACGTTAACCGAGGGCCATCGGTACGTTAACCGAGGGCCATCGGTACGTTAACCGAGGGCCATCGGTACGTTAACCGAGGGCCATCGGTACGTTAACGTAGTGTCATGTGATGAACGAGTTTCAAGCCGCGCAGACTTGTTTGCAGGCATTGTCTTGCATTTTGATGTTTTCGAATTGTTGATTGATTTATATATTTGTTTATATAATGAATTAATTTCAGTACGGGGTGAATATATACCAAGTGCGTTTTCACAGAGTAACGATATGAAGGCTGATTTCCAATACAGCTTAGCCCCCCTGCTGTGACCGTGTGACCCGCTCCCTGCTGTGACCGTATACCCCGCCCCCTGCTGTGACCGTATACCCCGCCCCCTGCTGTGACCGTATACCCCGCCCCTGCTGTGACCATATACCCCGTCCCCTGCTGTGATCGTGTGACCCGCCCCCTGATGTGACCGTATACCCCCCCCCCCCCCTGCTGTGACCGTGTGACCCGCCCCCTCCTGTGACCGTATACCCCGCCCCCTGCTGTGACCGTATACCCCGCCCCCTGCTGTGACCGTATACCCCGCCCCCTGCTGTGACCGTATACCCCGCCCCCTGCTGTGACCGTATACCCCGCCCCCTGCTGTGACCGTATACCCCGCCCCTGCTGTGACCATATACCCCGTCCCCTGCTGTGACCGTATACCCCGTCCCCTGCTGTGACCGTGTGACCCGCCCCCTGCTGTGACCGTATACCCCGCCCCTCGCCCGCAGTGCTACTGCAGCGTGTGCGGGAGTTCAGCGGCCTGATCTCGGACCGCTGGGAGGAGGCCAGCGGGCTGCGTGGTCGGCTGGACGACCTCGAGGACCGGCTGTCCGACCTCCGCCAGCAATCCTCTGCCGCGCGCGACAAGGCCCTGGACGCGCTCGAGCTCGTCGCCAACAACCGCGTGCAGATCATCAACGAACGCGTCCAGGACGTCGGCGTGAGTGCCTCGGGGAGACGAGGTAGTCGGATGCTTATGCTCATTGGGTGCCTTTTCCTAGAAATTTAGTGAATTCTTCGGTTGCGATAGCTTATTGCAATGCTATGCTATATGGAGGAGCGGAGTGGTTGCGTGCCAACGCTGTTCAAGATCTATCAACTGATCAGGTAACGTGACACGTCTATCATCATGCAGTCAGTTGTCTTGCTGATAAGCGTCATTTACTCTCTAAACAGCCGTAGTTCACCCGATCCTCCACCGACAGACGATCGCGGACGCCACCTCCGGCCAGCTCGACTCTGCTTCCGAATGGCTGGAGAAGGCGCGCGTCCTGCTGTCGGAGGCGCGCGTCGCGCTGGCCTCGCTGCAGCTGCAGGCGGAGCGGCTGCTGGCCAGCCAGGTGGCCGTCCAGATCAGGATCGACCAGATGACGGACCAGCTGGACGACGTGACGGTGCTGGTGCGACAGGCGCAGCAGCACGCCATGGAGCTCATGATGCAGGTACGGATCGCGGCGATCATGGTGGGCTGGTGGTTTAGGTAGTAGGTACTCTGTAAGACTGTTGTTGTGAGGGTTATAATGCAGTTCTGTAGCACCGCGACGGTGGAACTTCAGGTCTGGGAAGGAAGGGGAGAGGGGGTCGGATGTGTGGCGGTGTTCGTGGCTGGAGGCAGGGTACAGGGGCGTCACCTAGGTGCAGAGGTTATGTATTCGTTATGTAGAAGTGTGTGGTGATGCGCGGGACATAAGATTACGAAAGTGGTGGCGAGTCAAAACAATGTATACAATTACAAAGTACTCTGTTCTGCCGACCTCTCCCCTAGACCTCCGCTCGTCTCCTCCAACCCCGAGCTGACCCCTCCCCTGCTGACGTGTCTCCCCTGACTGACCCGGCAGGCGCAGACACTGGACAGCATGCTGGCAGACACCCGTCTGGCCTCGGACGGCGCCGTCCGCGCCGCCACCTCCTACAGGGACATCGTTACGGCAATCGAGGAGGCGCTGGCGGCGGCGCGCGCCGCGCTCGACGCCGCGGAGAGCGCCGGCGAGATGTCCGACGGCGTGGGCGAGAGGGCGCTGCAGTCGCGCGAGACCAGCGAGCAGCTGCTGCAGCTGGCCAACGGCCTGCTGGTCAGAGTGATTGAGCAGCTGCAGCCCCAGCTGGAGGCCGCCAAGTGAGTGAGGGAAAGAACGGTGGGAAGGGACGAGGGGAACTGAGTTTCGGTTGGTGCAGGAGTTCGTGTATTTATCAATTTGCGGACACCTGTCACTATTCTGATGCAATAGGCATCCAGTATTTGTTTTTGCGCTTTGTCAGTTCGGTTCACGGAAATCTCTCTGCAAGTTACTAGTTATATTGTCATCGTTTTTCGATATGACCGCTTGCCATTACTTTTACGTGTATGCCTTTTCAAGACTCATCACATGTAACTTGCCTCTAAATGTCCTTTTCCTAGCCATCACTCAGAACGACCATGAACACATTACAAACCAGTAAGGCGCCGCAGTTGGCGATGAACGCGCGAGCGCGAACGAAATGTATGGTGAATTTCAACTCGATCGGGCAAGTAGTTTCTGAGATACAAAAAAGTGTGCCCGTGCGCACGTCCAGAGGCAGCCCACCCCTGAGTTGTGGAAAGGCAGCGGCTAGGAGGGCCCTAACCACACACCAAATTAGAACACAATCGGCTCAGCCGTTCCCGAGATATATAATAGGGGTGTGCACGTGCGCACGTGCAGTCACTCCACCCCTGACTTGTGGGAAAATGGCGGCTGAGGAGTATCTAAATACACACCAAATTTGCACACAATCGGCTCAGCCGTTGCAGAGTTTTTGCAAGAAAACACTTTTCCAACACCCTACACGCGGCACGCGCCACGCGCAGTGGTAGTCACCCACATGAGTCGGCACTGGTCTCAAACAGGGTAGGTTGGATGGGGCTGCTCAGCAAAGAAGCCCGCTTGTCAATCGGACGCGCGGTTGCAGAGATATGCGCTTCTCAAAAGCGTCGCCACGGGTCGGGCCGGGCGTTGTTGGGTCGCTCATATTCAGATTTTTCCCATACACCACGGAGTGACGAGCGCGTTCGCACTCGCTCGTAATAACTAACCCCGCGCTGTCGCTCTCAGGGAGGGTGTGGTCACAGTGGAGCGGATGAACCAGCAGACCCGGTCACAGTTGGCCATTATCACCGAGTCCCTGGCAGCGCTGGAGCGGTACCAGCTGGAGGAGGAGGCGCGCCAGGCGGCCTTCGCCGCCACCGACGCCAACGCCGCCGCCGTGGACGCGCTGGACCGCGTGGGAGAGATCTCCGCCAAACTGCCCGGAGCCCTGGAGGCGGCGTACGGACTAGCCAGGGAGATGGACGATGCCAGGAAGGCAATCCAGGTGGCCTCTGAGCAGGGTAAGCAGAAGGGGAGGGGAGACAGAGAACAGACTAGTGATAGGGAGAGTAGGGAGGGAAGGAAGAGGGATGAATAGGAGGGGAGGGGGATAGAGCGAGAGTCTTGAATCGCGAATAGTAAACACTCCCTCTGTTGGTTTTGCACGTAGGTACTCTGCCAAACGAGTCATGTGGGACACATCGCTAATCTGCACGGTGCGGTCATCCTTCCACTGCTAACAGGCCGCGGCCGTCCGTTCCTCGACCACAGTGGAGCTTGTGGAGGGTATCATTCCGAGCGTGAAGACGCTGATCACGTCCGTGGATGAGAAGTACACCATCATCCGTCGGTTGGGGGTGGACGTCGGGGACAAGATCGCCGAACTCCGCCGCAAGGTGGCAGTCGCCAGGCAGAAGGCCAACAGGTCCGTACCGCCAGAGGCTAAGTGAATCGCAGAACTCCTATCGTGAATCGTGAATTGACAGGATTGTGATAAAGGCCATCAAACAGAAACTTTTGGGGGAAATTCTGAGACTGGTGCTGCTCGATTGTTTAATTATGAACTACCTCATATGCGCTCTTTCTTCATGACAGCTGGAAATTTGTTCCCGTAGTTTTTATCATGCATTTGCCAGTTTCCTTCGCAGTTGGAGATTCAGCAGACGGTTACCTGTCCCAACTGTCGCTCATGACCCTTGCCATAATGTGTGCCTGCCTGCCCTGACCCTCCGTGCCCGCCCGTGCGGCGCAGTATCGGCGTGGGTGTCCAGTTCAAGCGAGACATGACGCTGCAGCTGAAGACTCCCGAGGGCCTGGACCGGTCCGTCACCTCCACAGAGATCAGCTTCTTCTTCCGCGCCGACCAGCCCAACGGCTTCCTGCTCTACCTCGGCAACGAAGTGGGCACCAAGGACCAGCTGCGACGCACCACCTCGGTACGTGGGACCTCGGCTCAGGCAGGCAAGCAGACACGCATTCGTTCATTCGTTCATTCGTTCATTTTCTTAATTTTATTCATTTTATTCATTTTATTCATTTTATTCATTTTATTCATTTTATTCATTTTATTCATTTTATTCATTTTATTCATTTTATTCATTTTATTCATTTTATTCATTTTATTCATTTTATTCATTTTATTCATTTTATTCATTTTATTCATTTTATTCATTTTATTCATTTTATTCATTTTATTCATTTTATTCATTTTATTCATTTTATTCATTTTATTCATTTTATTCATTTTATTCATTTTATTCATTTTATTCATTTTATTCATTTTATTCATTTTATTCATTTTATTCATTTTATTCATTTTATTCATTTTATTCATTTTATTCATTTGTTTATTTGTTTATTAGTTATAAAACAACCACAGGCCGAAGCCCACTTACGGCTGTAGTCAAAACACACAACACACGCATCCTCATACATTCACGCATTCATACCTAAGACATGATGACAATGACAATACATAAGTGAATCCCGCTACCCTACGCAAAAGTAGGGCAAGGGACTAAAAAGTCAGCACCGCTGCCCCGCCAATGGGAATCAATAACTGCCTTCACTGCATGCAAACTTAAAAGCTTGCGACTTAAAAGTAGTTGAACAAAATAAATCGGTCTCTGGCATTTCCTGGATAAATCTGTTACAGGTCGCTGGTAGCCGCGATAAAAAGCTGTTCCGTACCGAATTCACCCTACCACCCGGCACACGAAACAATCCAGTGTGTCTCGTGCGTCGAGTGGGAACAGACAGGTGAAACATTGACACTAGATGTCCACAGTCAAGGCGGCCACGAAGTACCGAATGCAAAAATCTTATGTCGGCTTGGATGAAACGAGCTTTGATGGACTGACATTTAACATTTAACATAACATTTTATTCATTTTATTCATTTTATTCATTTTATTCATTTTATTCATTTATTCATTTTATTCATTTTATTCATTTTATTCATTTTATTCATTTTATTCATTTTATTTCGTTTTATTCATTTTATTCATTTTATTCATTTTATTCATTTTATTCATTTTATTCATTTTATTCATTTTATTCATTTTATTCATTTTATTAAACAAATGCGTCCATGATGTTGAACAGATATTGTACTGGGAAGAATTATTAACTGTGCTGGGTTCTCCGTGAATCAACTGTATTCGTGAATCCAAACACTACTGACATGGAGATGACATGTCAAGGAGCACCCCAATCGACCAGCTGACCGAGTTTCTGCCTCTGGTGCCATGCAGGACGACTTTATCGCTGCGGAGGTGATCCAGGGTAACCTTAACGTGCTGGTGGACCTCGGCTCGGGCGCCCAGCGCATCATCAATGACGCCGTCTACGTGTCTGACGGAGTCTGGAGACAGGCAGTCATCTCACGGTAAGTGGCGCGTGGTGCCTGACGCTCTTACATTCACAGTGACGTCCTGGATTCTCGCGCTCTTGTCGAGCATAGTCTTCCACTTTGGTATCGTCGTCTGGCCACGAGGAGCATTATTACAAGTCTGACGCTACCTTGTAACCATGACGCGACACTCAGAATAGCCGTGTTATGCATCGGAGAGTGTTTTTACTGTCAATACATACATACATACATTCGCTGTCACATGTCAAATAGGCTAAATGCCTGTTAAATTATTTTAGTATCATGTCGACCACAGGTGCATTCTTGTTTTTCATCATGCAACGCCGTAGGTATGTGTGTAGACTGGTCTCGTCTCATCTCCACAATCACTGCTAGTCACTCTTCAATTTATATTAACTTCAACCTGCTACGGTCACAGCTGACACCAGCAACAACGCTGCGGGTAAGGGACCGCGCGCGCAGAGCGCGGGCGGCTACGACCAGCAATCGAATGCGCCACGCGACCCCAGCCGGCGCCAGGTCGCGGCCCGTCTGCCCCCGGCAGGTAGGCAACCCGCAACGCGCATGCACCTTGCGGTGAACGCTGGGTGGCGAACGCCGGCCGCCGCCCGCCCGGCTACATGTGCTTAGATTGTAGTCGCGCCTTGGTTCGTCTAGAACTGTGTGTTATTTTAAGCCTGCCCAGTGGCCATCCCGGGCCATCATCTGACACCTCTGTGCCCCGTCCTGCAGGAAGGGTCGCCAGGTCAAGGTCAATGTCATCTCTGAGGACTCCGAGGGCCGGAAGAAGGAGGACGAGGTGGAGTCGATCCTGCCCGGCAGCAAGTCTGTCTTCAACATGGACCAGGCGCTCTCCGTGCTGCACGTCGGCGGCTTCCCCACCTCGGCGAAGGTCCAGGTCAGTCTGAGTATGGAGCCTGTGGAGTGTAAATGTTCCCGTCTCTCCTGATTTAATGAGGACTGCCAGGCTCCGACAGCGTCAGTATCGGAGTGCCTCTCCTGATTTAATGAGGACTGCCAGGCTCCGACAGCGTCAGTCTCGGAGTGCCGAGTGCTGTAGCCAAATCCACCATAGGCAACTTTGCACAGAGCAGGGTGCAGGTACACACTATCACAGTGAACAGCATAATGGCAGGCATATTTGTCTGGCATCTTTGTGACCATTGGTCTTCATGGTATTTCGCTGACCATCGACGTCATATACTTGTATGCAGCAAGCAGCCTGACGATAATCATACAATTATCCGTCTCTCAATACGAATTTGAGATTACATGGGAAGTTATTCTCTTCGCTGCCAGCCCCATCCTGAGCGGGCAACAATTCCTCGTACTGACCGGCTTTCTCCCTCATCAGGAGAACGTGCGCTACACGACGTTCGAGGGAGCCATGGAGGAACTCAAGATCAACGACATGCCTGTCGGCCTGTGGAACTTTGTCTCGCAGACCAACCTCAAGAACAGAGGCGCCATGGTCCGGTGAGTGCAAGCTGTCGTCTAGATTGTGCCGGCTAATTTACACGGCCCCGGACATGTCATAGTACCACCCTTCTGCATTTGTGTTTATGTTCGAGCTTAATTGAAATAAAGTTCAATTAACATCGTTTACCTTCCAAAGTACGGGTGCTATATCGACACAATAGGGCACAATCGAAAGGATTTGAGCTGGCACATGTCAATATTGAAAACAAGTTGTTGTCAATGGCGGACCTAGGTTGTGAAAAAACGAGAGTCAACAGATCTACCATAAAAGTCGCTGGGATTAGTCATTTGGTAACCATTTATTGGTTGCATTTTATATGGCATGGAAATAAACGTCATGAGTTACTTATACTTAGGGAGCCATAAGTCAGTCAAAAATAAAGATATTGCTTTGAAATTTGGTTTGTATATCTTCCATATTTGTTTCTCTATTGTGTATTCCGTTTTTGTAGTATCTTCAGCAAACAAAAAAGATTTTGTGGAAATTTTCCCGAAACCAAAGAAAAATTGTTTTTTTTTTGGTCAAAAACCCCAAATTTAAAACAATCGGATAGCCATTTTAAAGAAAATGCCATTTCCCTTCTTTTTACGTTCTTCATTTGCAAACTCGATTTTCTGCGGTTTTTAAAACATTTATCGTTTTTCCACCAAAAATTGCATGGCATAACGTTATTAAAACGTTATTGTCTCCCAACGCACTATATCAATTTCATTTATTTTTGTTTATAAGACGTATGTATATATAATAAAATATAAGACTTATAAAATATAAGACGTATTTATAAGACGTACGATGTAGCAATTAAAGGTACTGTAAGTTTTACGTCAATATCTATCATAATTTTCAAGTTATTGAGAAAATACCTCTTTGATATGATTGCCCCCTTGCAAATTCAAGAGGAGGGGGGCACGGGGCCTCGGTGCCCCCCCCCCCCCCCCCCCTCCCCTCCCGTTCCGCCGCCTATGGTGGCGGGTGCAGCGGCCGAGCCATGCCCCGCGCGGCTGGTAACACTAACAATTTTGTCATAAATTTGAATCCGGCAAAAAGTGGCATATTGTGGATATGCATTAAGGACACATGCATGAAGGTGTCTTATATGCTCTTAACCGTAGCATTCTTTAGTATTCATTTTCCGAGATTTTCACAAATGGCATTATTGTTTGTCAGCAATAAAGGCGCAAAATATATTTTGTTTGTTTTCTATGAAAGACATTTTTTTATCTTCAGAATTTATCCTCACACGAAAGAGCATGAAGTGGACTTTCATTCAAAGCCAAAAATGATATATTTTGGTGATACACAACACACATTAGACAAGCTCCAAAATCGGCAAACTCATAATTGGTACATAGACGAAGTTCATGCACTTTTCAGAACCCGTGAGTTGAAGACATAAACAAACCTATTCGAAAGATGTTTTGGTCAATATGACTGCTGATTCCGGGCCCATGGACATTTCTCCGAGAAAAAGTACATTGCAACTCAAAATTTGATCCAGCCAAAGGGGGGGGGGGGGGGGGGTGGCCGCTCTGAAACCAAATAGGAACAGTTTGCGATGGCGCTATTATAGGGTTCCATGAAGACTTGCTTTCCTCATCGCGCTGTATTCTTTGCATGTCTCTTCCCTGCACAGGGATATGTGCTCCAGTGGGAGATATTAGCTGTCCTTACTGTTAGTGCCATGTCGTTCTCTAAACCCCACCGCCCGGGCGTCGCCTCTGACCGCCGCCTCTTCTGCCACCTAGCGACAAGTTGGTGAAGCTGGTGCCGGCCACCGGCCTCCGCTTCAACGGGTACGGCTACTCGTCCTTCGACACGGTGGGCTACTCGTTTAGCGACCGCTTCTCACTCCAGCTGCGCTTCAAGACCTTCTCCGACGAGGGCCTGCTCTTCTTCGTCGGCAACGACGACCGCGACTTCCTCAGCATCGAGATGATCGGCGGCGGAATTGTGTTCCAGGTAAACATCGCAGCGTTTGTTCAGCGATCCAGTGTACGGAGGTGGACAAGGGTTACAGGTTGGCGTGTGATTCTGAAGCCCCCACTGTCATGGAACGACTGATGGATATACACAACATACGTACTTGTTGATCACAGACTGGAGATATTTCGTGTTTTGCGTCAGAAATATCGAGATTGTGGAAACTCCCTCATTCCTTTAGAGCTCAGATTTCAAAAGCACGTACACCATATATGACTCAGTCATCCGTGTCTTTACTCTGAACTAGCTCTGACTCCCTTTGCCCCCCCCCCCTGGCAGTACTCTCTCGGTGAGGGCCCGTTGGCTCTGACCCCCGTGCCCCCCCCCCCCTGGCAGTACTCTCTCGGTGAGGTCCCGGTGGCTCTGACCCCCGTGCCCCCCCCCCCTCCCGGCAGTACTCTTTTGGTGAGGGCCCGGTGGCTCTGACCCCCGTGCCCCCCTCCCGGGAGTACTCTTTTGGTGAGGGCCCGGTGGCTCTGACCCCCCCCCCTCCCCCTGGCAGTACTCCCTCGGTAATGGCCCGGTGGCTCTGACCCCCCCCCCCCCCCCCCTCCCGGCAGTACTCCCTCGGTGATGGCCCGGTGGCTCTGACCCCCCTCCCTGGCAGTACTCCCTCGGTGATGGCCCGGTGGCTCTGATCCCCCCCCCCCCCTGGCAGTACTCCCTCGGTGATGGCCCGGTGGCTCTGATCCCCCCTCCCTGGCAGTACTCCCTCGGTGATGGCCCGGTGGCTCTGACCCCCCTCCCTGGCAGTACTCCCTCGGTGATGGCCCGGTGGCTCTGATCCCCCCCCCCTCCCGGCAGTACTCCCTCGGTGATGGCCCGGTGGCTCTGACCCCCCCCCCCCCCTGGCAGTACTCCCTCGGTGATGGCCCGGTGGCTCTGATCCCCCCCCCCCCTGGCAGTACTCCCTCGGTGATGGCCCGGTGGCTCTGATCCCCCCCTGGCAGTACTCCCTCGGTGATGGCCCGGTGGCTCTGATCCCCCTGGCAGTACTCCCTCGGTGATGGCCCGGTGGCTCTGATCCCCCCCCCCCCCTGGCAGTACTCCCTCGGTGATGGCCCGGTGGCTCTGATCCCCCCCCCCCCCCTGGCAGTACTCCCTCGGTGATGGCCCGGTGGCTCTGACCCCCCCCCCCCCCCTGGCAGTACTCCCTCGGTGATGGCCCGGTGGCTCTGACCCCCCCCCCCCCCCTGGCAGTACTCCCTCGGTGATGGCCCGGTGGCTCTGACCCCCCTCCCTGGCAGTACTCCCTCGGTGATGGCCCGGTGGCTCTGATCCCTCCCTGGCAGTACTCCCTCGGTGATGGCCCGGTGGCTCTGATCCCCCCCCCCCCTGGCAGTACTCCCTCGGTGATGGCCCGGTGACTCTGATCCCCCCCCCCCCTGGCAGTACTCCCTCGGTGATGGCCCGGTGGCTCTGACCCCCCCCCCCTGGCAGTACTCCCTCGGTGATGGCCCGGTGGCTCTGACCCCCCCCCCCCCTGGCAGTACTCCCTCGGTGATGGCCCGGTGGCTCTGACCCCCCACCCCCCTGGCAGTACTCCCTCGGTGATGGCCCGGTGGCTCTGATCCCCCCCCCCCCTGGCAGTACTCCCTCGGTGATGGCCCGGTGGCTCTGATCCCCCCCCCCCTGGCAGTACTCCCTCGGTGATGGCCCGGTTGCTCTGATCCCCCCCCCCCTGTCAATACTCTCTCGGTGATGGCCCGGTGGCTCTGATCCCCCCTGGCAGTACTCCCTCGGTGATGGCCCGGTGGCTCTGACCCCCGTGCCCCCCCCCCCCTGGCAGTACTCCCTCGGTGATGGCCCGGTGGCTCTGATCCCCCCCCCCCTGGCAGTACTCCCTCGGTGATGGCCCGGTGGCTCTGATCCCCCCCCCCCTGGCAGTACTCCCTCGGTGATGGCCCGGTTGCTCTGATCCCCCCCCCCCCCCTGGCAGTACTCCCTCGGTGATGGCCTGGTGGCTCTGATCCCCCCCCCTCCCTGGCAGTACTCCCTCGGTGATGGCCCGGTGGCTCTGATCCCCCCCCCCCCCTGGCAGTACTCCCTCGGTGATGGCCCGGTGGCTCTGATCCCCCCCCCCTGGCAGTACTCCCTCGGTGATGGCCCGGTGGCTCTGATCCCCCCCCCCCTGGCAGTACTCCCTCGGTGATGGCCCGGTGGCTCTGATCCCCCCCCCCTGGCAGTACTCCCTCGGTGATGGCCCGGTGGCTCTGATCCCCCCCCCCCTGGCAGTACTCCCTCGGTGATGGCCCGGTGGCTCTGATCCCCCTGGCAGTACTCACTCGGTGATGGCCCGGTGGCTCTGATCCCCCCCCCCCCTGGCAGTACTCCCTCGGTGATGGCCCGGTGGCTCTGATCCCCCCCCCCCCTGGCAGTACTCCCTCGGTGATGGCCCGGTGGCTCTGATCCCCCCCCCTGGCAGTACTCCCTCGGTGATGGCCCGGTGGCTCTGATCCCCCCCCCCCCCTGGCAGTACTCCCTCGGTGATGGCCCGGTGGCTCTGATCCCCCCCCCTGGCAGTACTCCCTCGGTGATGGCCTGGTGGCTCTGATCCCCCCCCCCCCCCCCTGGCAGTACTCCCTCGGTGATGGCCCGGTGGCTCTGATCCCCCCCCCCCTGGCAGTACTCTCTCGGTGATGGCCCGGTGGCTCTGATCCCCCCCCCCCCCCTGGCAGTACTCCCTCGGTGATGGCCTGGTGGCTCTGATCCCCCCCCCCCTGGCAGTACTCCCTCGGTGATGGCCCGGTGGCTCTGATCCCCCTGGCAGTACTCACTCGGTGATGGCCCGGTGGCTCTGATCCCCCCCCCCTGGCAGTACTCCCTCGGTGATGGCCCGGTGGCTCTGATCCCCCCCTGGCAGTACTCTCTCGGTGATGGCCCGGTGGCTCTGATCCCCCCCCCCCCCCCCTGGCAGTACTCCCTCGGTGATGGCCCGATGGCTCTGATCCCCCTCCCTGGCAGTACTCCCTCGGTGATGGCCCGGTGGCTCTGATCCCCCCCCCCCTGGCAGTACTCCCTCGGTGATGGCCCGGTTGCTCTGATCCCCCCCCCCTGGCAGTACTCTCTCGGTGATGGCCCGGTGGCTCTGATCCCCCCCCCCCTGGAAGTACTCCCTCGGTGATGGCCCGGTGGCTCTGACCCCCTCCCTGGCAGTACTCCCTCGGTGATGGCCCGGTGGCTCTGATCCCCCCTCCCGGCAGTACTCCCTCGGTGATGGCCCGGTGGCTCTGATCCCCCCCCCCCCCCTGGCAGTACTCCCTCGGTGATGGCCCGGTGGCTCTGATCCCCCCCCCCCCCCTGGCAGTACTCCCTCGGTGATGGCCCGGTTGCTCTGATCCCCCCCCCTGGCAGTACTCTCTCGGTGATGGCCCGGTGGCTCTGATCCCCCCCCCCCCCCCTGGCAGTACTCCCTCGGTGATGGCCCGGTGGCTCTGACCCCCGTGCCCCCCCCCCCTGGCAGTACTCCCTCGGTGATGGCCCGGTGGCTCTGATCCCCGTGCCCCCCCCCCCCCCCCTCCCCCTGGCAGTACTCCCTGGGTGATGGCCCGGTGGCTCTGATCCCCCCCCTGGCAGTACTCTCTCGGTGATGGCCCGGTGGCTCTGATCCCCCCTCCCTGTCAGTACTCTCTCGGTGATAGCCTGGCGGCTCTGATCCCCCCCGCCCCCCTCTGGCAGTACTCCCTCGGTGATGGCCCGGTGGCTCTGATCCCCCCTGGCAGTACTCCCTCGTTGATGGCCCGGTGGCTCTGATCCCCCCCCCCCCTGGCAGTACTCCCTCGGTGATGGCCCGGTGGCTCTGATCCCCCCCTGGCAGTACTCCCTCGGTGATGGCCCGGTGGCTCTGATCCCCCCTGGCAGTACTCCCTGGGTGATGGCCCGGTGTCTCTGATCCCCCCTGGCAGTACTCCCTCGGTGATGGCCCGGTGGCTCTGATCCCCCCCCCCCTGGCAGTACTCCCTCGGTGATGGCCCGGTGGCTCTGATCCCCCCCCTGGCAGTACTCTCTCGGTGATGGCCCGGTGGCTCTGATCCCCCCTGGCAGTACTCCCTCGGTGATGGCCCGGTGGCTCTGATCCCCCCCCCCCCTGGCAGTACTCCCTCGGTGATGGCCCGGTGGCTCTGATCCCCCCCCCTGGCAGTACTCCCTCGATGATGGCCCGGTGGCTCTGATCCCCCCCCCTGGCAGTACTCCCTCGGTGATGGCCCGGTGGCTCTGATCCCCCCCCCCCCCCTGGCAGTACTCCCTCGGTGATGGCCCGGTGGCTCTGATCCCCCCCCCCCTGGCAGTACTCCCTCGGTGATGGCCCGGTGGCTCTGATCCCCCCCTGGCAGTACTCCCTGGGTGATGGCCCGGTGGCTCTGATCCCCCCCCCCCCTGGCAGTACTCTCTCGGTGATGGCCTGGTGGCTCTGATCCCCCCCCCCCTGGCAGTACTCCCTCGGTGATGGCCCGGTGGCTCTGATCCCCCCCCCCTGGCAGTACTCCCTCGGTGATGGCCCGGTGGCTCTGATCCCCCCCTGGCAGTACTCCCTCGGTGATGGCCCGGTGGCTCTGATCCCCCCCCCCCCCCTGGCAGTACTCCCTCGGTGATGGCCCGGTGGCTCTGATCCCCCCCTGGCAGTACTCCCTCGGTGATGGCCCGGTGGCTCTGATCCCCCCCCCCCCCTGGCAGTACTCCCTCGGTGATGGCCCGGTGGCTCTGATCGCCCCCCCCCCCCTGGCAGTACTCCCTGGGTGATGGCCCGGTGGCTCTGATCCCCCCCCCCCTGGCAGTACTCTCTCGGTGATGGCCTGGTGGCTCTGATCCCCCCCCCCCTGGCAGTACTCCCTCGGTGATGGCCCGGTGGCTCTGATCCCCCCCCCCCTGGCAGTACTCCCTCGGTGATGGCCCGGTGGCTCTGATCCCCCCCTGGCAGTACTCCCTCGGTGATGGCCCGGTGGCTCTGATCCCCCCCCCCCCCTGGCAGTACTCCCTCGGTGATGGCCCGGTGGCTCTGATCCCCCCCTGGCAGTACTCCCTCGGTGATGGCCCGGTGGCTCTGATCCCCCCCCCCCCCTGGCAGTACTCCCTCGGTGATGGCCCGGTGGCTCTGATCGCCCCCCCCCCCCCTGGCAGTACTCTCTCGGTGATGGCCTGGTGGCTCTGACCCCCCCCCCCTGGCAGTACTCTCTCGGCGATGGCCCGGTGGCTCTGATCCCCCCCCCTGGCAGTACTCCCTCGATGATGGCCCGGTGGCTCTGATCCCCCCCCCCTGGCAGTACTCCCTCGGTGATGGCCCGGTGGCTCTGATCCCCCCCCCCCCCTGGCAGTACTCCCTCGGTGATGGCCCGGTGGCTCTGATCCCCCCCCCCCTGGCAGTACTCCCTCGGTGATGGCCCGGTGGCTCTGATCCCCCCCTGGCAGTACTCCCTGGGTGATGGCCCGGTGGCTCTGATCCCCCCCCCCCTGGCAGTACTCTCTCGGTGATGGCCTGGTGGCTCTGATCCCCCCCCCCTGGCAGTACTCCCTCGGTGATGGCCCGGTGGCTCTGATCCCCCCCCCCCTGGCAGTACTCCCTCGGTGATGGCCCGGTGGCTCTGATCCCCCCCTGGCAGTACTCCCTCGGTGATGGCCCGGTGGCTCTGATCCCCCCCCCCCCCTGGCAGTACTCCCTCGGTGATGGCCCGGTGGCTCTGATCCCCCCCTGGCAGTACTCCCTCGGTGATGGCCCGGTGGCTCTGATCCCCCCCCCCCCCTGGCAGTACTCCCTCGGTGATGGCCCGGTGGCTCTGATCGCCCCCCCCCCCCCCCCCTGGCAGTACTCTCTCGGTGATGGCCTGGTGGCTCTGACCCCCCCCCCCCCTGGCAGTACTCTCTCGGCGATGGCCCGGTGGCTCTGACCCCCCCCCCCCTGGCAGTACTCCCTCGGTGATGGCCCGGTGGCTCTGATCCCCCCCTGGCAGTACTCCCTCGGTGATGGCCCGGTGGCTCTGATCCCCCCCCCCCCCCTGGCAGTACTCCCTCGGTGATGGCCCGGTGGCTCTGATCGCCCCCCCCCCCCCCTGGCAGTACTCTCTCGGTGATGGCCTGGTGGCTCTGACCCCCCCCCCCTGGCAGTACTCTCTCGGCGATGGCCCGGTGGCTCTGACCCCCCCCCCCCTGGCAGTACTCCCTCGGCGATGGCCCGGTGGCTCTGATCCCTCCCTGGCAGTACTCCCTCGGTGATGGCCCGGTGGCTCTGATCCCCCCCCCCCCCTGGCAGTACTCCCTCGGTGATGGCCCGGTGGCTCTGATCCCCCCCTGGCAGTACTCCCTCGGTGATGGCCCGGTGGCTCTGATCCCCCCCCCCCCCTGGCAGTACTCCCTCGGTGATGGCCCGGTGGCTCTGATCGCCCCCCCCCCCCCCCCTGGCAGTACTCTCTCGGTGATGGCCTGGTGGCTCTGACCCCCCCCCCCTGGCAGTACTCTCTCGGCGATGGCCCGGTGGCTCTGACCCCCCCCCCCCCTGGCAGTACTCCCTCGGCGATGGCCCGGTGGCTCTGATCCCTCCCTGGCAGTACTCCCTCGGTGATGGCCCGGTGGCTCTGATCGCCCCCCCCCCCCCCTGGCAGTACTCCCTCGGTGATGGCCCGGTGGCTCTGATCCCCCCCCCCTGGCAGTACTCCCTCGGTGATGGCCCGGTGGCTCTGATCCCCCCTGGCAGTACTCCCTCGGTGATGGCCCGGTGTCTCTGATCCCCCCTGGCAGTACTCCCTCGGTGATGGCCCGGTGGCTCTGACCCCCCTCCCTGGCAGTACTCCCTCGGTGATGGCCCGGTGGCTCTGATCCCCCCCCCCCCTGGCAGTACTCCCTCGGTGATGGCCCGGTGGCTCTGATCGCCCCCCCCCCCCTGGCAGTACTCTCTCGGTGATGGCCCGGTGGCTCTGATCCCCCCCCCCCCCTGGCAGTACTCCCTCGGTGATGGCCCGGTGGCTCTGATCGCCCCCCCCCCTGGCAGTACTCTCTCGGTGATGGCCTGGTGGCTCTGATCCCCCCCCCCCCCTGGCAGTACTCCCTCGGTGATGGCCCGGTGGCTCTGATCCCCCCCCCCTGGCAGTACTCCCTCGGTGATGGCCCGGTGGCTCTGATCCCCCCCCTGGCAGTACTCCCTCGGTGATGGCCCGGTGGCTCTGATCCCCCCCCCCTGGCAGTACTCCCTCGGTGATGGCCCGGTGGCTCTGATCCCCCCCCCCCCCCCCCCCCTGGCAGTACTCCCTCGGTGATGGCCCGGTGGCTCTGACCCCCGTGCCCCCCTCCCCCTGGCAGTACTCCCTCGGTGATGGCCCGGTGGCTCTGATCCCCGTGCCCCCCCCCCCCCCCCTGGCAGTACTCCCTCGGTGATGGCCCGGTGGCTCTGATCTCCGTGCCCCCCCCCCCTGGCAGTACTCCCTCGGTGATGGCCCGGTGGCTCTGATCCCCCCCCTGGCAGTACTCCCTCGGTGATGGCCCGGTGGCTCTGATCCCCCCCTGGCAGTACTCCCTCGGTGATGGCCCGGTGGCTCTGATCCCCCCCCCTGGCAGTACTCCCTCGGTGATGGCCCGGTGGCTCTGATCTCCGTGCCCCCCCCCCCTGGCAGTACTCCCTCGGTGATGGCCCGGTGGCTCTGATCCCCCCCCCCCTGGCAGTACTCCCTCGGTGATGGCCCGGTGGCTCTGATCCCCCCCCCCCCCCTGGCAGTACTCCCTCGATGATGGCCCGGTGGCTCTGATCCCCCCCCCCCCTGGCAGTACTCACTCGGTGATGGCCCGGTGGCTCTGATCCCCCCTGGCAGTACTCCCTCGGTGATGGCCCGGTGGCTCTGATCCCCCCCCCCTGGCAGTACTCCCTCGATGATGGCCCCGTGGCTCTGATCCCCCCCCCCCCTGGCAGTACTCACTCGGTGATGGCCCGGTGGCTCTGATCCCCCCTGGCAGTACTCCCTCGGTGATGGCCCGGTGGCTCTGATCCCCCCCCCCCTGGCAGTACTCCCTCGGTGATGGCCCGGTGGCTCTGACCCCCCTCCCTGGCAGTACTCCCTCGGTGATGGCCCGGTGGCTCTGATCCCACCCCCCTGGCAGTACTCCCTCGGTGATGGCCCGGTGGCTCTGATCCCCCTCCCTGGCAGTACTCCCTCGGTGATGGCCCGGTGGCTCTGACCCCCTCCCTGGCAGTACTCCCTCGGTGATGGCCCGGTGGCTCTGATCCCCCCTCCCGGCAGTACTCCCTCGGTGATGGCCCGGTGGCTCTGATCCCCCCCCCCCTGGCAGTACTCCCTCGGTGATGGCCCGGTGGCTCTGATCCCCCCCTGGCAGTACTCCCTCGGTGATGGCCCGGTTGCTCTGATCCCCCCCCCCCCTGGCAGTACTCTCTTGGTGATGGCCCGGTGGCTCTGATCCCCCCCTGGCAGTACTCCCTCGGTGATGGCCCGGTTGCTCTGATCCCCCCCCCTGGCAGTACTCTCTCGGTGATGGCCTGGTGGCTCTGATCCCCCCCCCCCCCCCTGGCAGTACTCCCTCGGTGATGGCCCGGTGGCTCTGATCCCCCCCCCCCTGGCAGTACTCTCTCGGTGATGGCCTGGTGGCTCTGATCCCCCCCCCCCCCCTGGCAGTACTCCCTCGGTGATGGCCTGGTGGCTCTGATCCCCCCCCCCCCTGGCAGTACTCCCTCGGTGATGGCCCGGTGGCTCTGATCCCCCCCCCTGGCAGTACTCCCTCGGTGATGGCCCGGTGGCTCTGATCCCCCCCCCCCTGGCAGTACTCTCTCGGTGATGGCCCGGTGGCTCTGATCCCCCCCCTGGCAGTACTCCCTCGGTGATGGCCCGGTGGCTCTGATCCCCCCTGGCAGTACTCCCTCGGTGATGGCCTGGTGGCTCTGATCCCCCCCCCCCTGGCAGTACTCCCTCGGTGATGGCCCGGTGGCTCTGATCCCCCCTGGCAGTACTCCCTCGGTGATGGCCCGGTGGCTCTGATCCCCCCCCCCCCTGGCAGTACTCTCTCGGTGATGGCCCGGTGGCTCTGATCCCCCCCCTGGCAGTACTCCCTCGGTGATGGCCCGGTGGCTCTGATCCCCCCTGGCAGTACTCCCTCGGTGATGGCCTGGTGGCTCTGATCCCCCCCCTGGCAGTACTCCCTCGGTGATGGCCCGGTGGCTCTGATCCCCCCTGGCAGTACTCCCTCGGTGATGGCCTGGTGGCTCTGATCCCCCCCCCCCTGGCAGTACTCCCTCGGTGATGGCCCGGTGGCTCTGATCCCCCCCCCCCCTGGCAGTACTCCCTCGGTGATGGCCCGGTGGCTCTGATCCCCCCTGGCAGTACTCCCTCGGTGATGGCCCGGTGGCTCTGATCCCCCCCCCCCCTGGCAGTACTCCCTCGGTGATGGCCCGGTGGCTCTGATCCCCCCTGGCAGTACTCCCTCGGTGATGGCCTGGTGGCTCTGATCCCCCCCCCCCCTGGCAGTACTCCCTCGGTGATGGCCCGGTGGCTCTGATCCCCCCTGGCAGTACTCCCTCGGTGATGGCCCGGTGGCTCTGATCCCCCCCCCCCCCCTGGCAGTACTCTCTCGGTGATGGCCTGGTGGCTCTGATCCCCCCCCCCCCTGGCAGTACTCCCTCGGTGATGGCCCGGTGGCTCTGATCCCCCCTGGCAGTACTCCCTCGGTGATGGCCGGTGGCTCTGATCCCCCCCCCCCTGGCAGTACTCTCTCGGTGATGGCCCGGTGGCTCTGACCCCCCCCCCCCCTGGCAGTACTCCCTCGGTGATGGCCTGGTGGCTCTGATCCCCCCCCCCCCTGGCAGTACTCCCTCGGTGATGGCCCGGTTGCTCTGATCCCCCCCCCCTGGCAGTACTCCCTCGGTGATGGCCTGGTGGCTCTGACCCCCCCCCCCTGGCAGTACTCTCTCGGTGATGGCCTGGTGGCTCTGACCCCCCCCCCCCCTGGCAGTACTCCTCGGTGATGGCCGTGGCTCTGATCCCCCCTGGCAGTACTCCCTCGGTGATGGCCCGGTGGCTCTGATCCCCCCCCCCCTGGCAGTACTCTCTCGGTGATGGCCTGGTGGCTCTGATCCCCCCCCCCCCCCTGGCAGTACCCCTCGGTGATGCCTGGTGGCTCTGACCCCCCCCCCCCCCTGGCAGTACTCCCTCGGTGATGGCCCGGTGGCTCTGATCCCCCCTGGCAGTACTGCCCTCGGTGATGGCCCGGTGGTCTCTGATCCCCCCCCCCGGCAGTACTCTCTCGGTGATGGCCTGGTGGCTCTGATCCCCCCCCCCCCCTGGCAGTACTCCCTCGGTGATGGCCCGGTGGCTCTGATCCCCCCCCCCCCTGGCAGACTCCCTCGGTGATGGCCCGTGTGGCTCTGATCCCCCTGGCATACTCTCTCGGTGATAGCCTGGCGGCTCTGATCCCCCCCCCCCTGGCAGTACTCCCTCGGTGATGGCCCGGTGGCTCTGATCCCCCCCTGGCAGTACTCCCTCGTTGATGGCCCGGTGGCTCTGATCCCCCCCCCTGGCAGTACTCCCTCGGTGATGGCCCGGTGGCTCTGATCCCCCCCCCCTGGCAGTACTCCCTCGGCGATGGCCCGGTGTCTCTGATCCCCCCCTGGCAGTACTCCCTGGGTGATGGCCCGGTGGCTCTGATCCCCCCCCCCTGGCAGTACTCCCTCGGTGATGGCCCGGTGGCTCTGATCCCCCCCCCCCTGGCAGTACTCTCTCGGTGATGGCCCGGTGGCTCTGATCCCCCCCCCCCCCTGGCAGTACTCCCTCGGTGATGGCCCGGTGGCTCTGATCCCCCCCCCCCCTGGCAGTACTCCCTCGGTGATGGCCCGGTGGCTCTGAATCCCCCCCCTGGCAGTACTCCCTCGTTGATGGCCCGGTGGCTCTGATCCCCCCCCCCCCTGGCAGTACTCCCTCGGTGATGGCCCGGTGGCTCTGATCCCCCCCCCTGGCAGTACTCCTCGGCGATGGCCCGGTGTCTCTGATCCCCCCTGGCAGTACTCCCTGGGTGATGGCCCGGTGGCTCTGATCCCCCCCCCTGGCAGTACTCCCTCGGTGATGGCCCGGTGGCTCTGATCCCCCCCCCCCTGGCAGTACTCTCTCGGTGATGGCCGGTGGCTCTGATCCCCCCCCCCCCTGGCAGTACTCCCTCGGTGATGGCCGGTGGCTCTGATCCCCCCCCCCCCTGGCAGTACTCCCTCGTTGATGGCCCGGTGGCTCTGATCCCCCCCCCCTGGCAGTACTCCCTCGGTGATGGCCCGGTGGCTCTGATCCCCCCCCCCCCCCCCCCTGGCAGTACTCCTCGGCGATGGCCGGTGGCTCTGATCCCCCCCTGGCAGTACTCCCTGGGTGATGGCCCGGTGGCTCTGATCCCCCCCCCCCTGGCAGTACTCCCTCGGTGATGGCCTGGTGGCTCTGATCCCCCCCCCCCCTGGCAGTACTCCCTCGGTGATGGCCCGGTGGCTCTGATCCCCCCCCCCTGGCAGTACTCTCTCGGTGATGGCCCGGTGGCTCTGATCCCCCCCCCCTGGCAGTACTCCCTCGGTGATGGCCCGGTGGCTCTGATCCCCCCCCCCCCCTCCCTGCAGTACTCTCTCGGTGATGGCCCGGTGGCTCTGATCCCCCCCCCCTGGCAGTACTCCCTCGGTGATGGCCCGGTGGCTCTGACCCCCTCCCTGGCAGTACTCCCCTCGGTGATGGCCCGGTGGCTCTGATCCCCCCCTGGCAGTACTCCCTCGGTGATGGCCTGGTGGCTCTGATCCCCCCCCCTGGCAGTACTCTCTCGGTGATGGCCCGGTGGCTCTGATCCCCCCCCCCCCTGGCAGTACTCTCTCGGTGATGGCCCGGTGGCTCTGATCCCCCCCCCCCCTGGCAGTACTCCCTCGGTGATGGCCCGGTGGCTCTGATCCCCCCCCCCTGGCAGTACTCCCTCGGTGATGGCCCGGTGGCTCTGATCCCCCCCCCCTGGCAGTACTCTCTCGGTGATGGCCCGGTGGCTCTGATCCCCCCCCCCCCTGGCAGTACTCCCTCGGTGATGGCCCGGTGGCTCTGATCGCCCCCCCCCCCCTGGCAGTACTCTCTCGGTGATGGCCTGGTGGCTCTGATCCCCCCCCTGGCAGTACTCCCTCGGTGATGGCCCGGTGCTCTGACCCCCCCCCCCCCTGGCAGTACTCCCTCGGTGATGGCCCGGTGGCTCTGATCCCCCCCCCCTGGCAGTACTCCCTCGGTGATGGCCCGGTGGCTCTGATCCCCCACCCCCCCTGGCAGTACTCCCTCGGTGATGGCCCGGTGGCTCTGACCCCCGTGCCCCCCTCCCCCTGGCAGTACTCCCTCGGTGATGGCCCGGTGGCTCTGATCCCCGTGCCCCCCCCCCCTGGCAGTACTCCCTCGGTGATGGCCCGGTGGCTCTGATCCCCGTGCCCCCCCCCCCCCCCTGGCAGTACTCCTCGGTGATGGCCCGGTGGCTCTGATCCCCCCCCTGGCAGTACTCCTCGGTGATGGCCTGGTGGCTCTGATCCCCCCCCTGGCAGTACTCCCTCGGTGATGGCCCGGTGGCTCTGATCCCCCCCCCCTGGCAGTACTCTCTCGGTGATGGCCCGGTGGCTCTGATCCCCCCCCCCCCTGGCAGTACTCCCTCGGTGATGGCCCGGTGGCTCTGATTCCCCCCCCCCCCCCGGCAGTACTCCCTCGGTGATGGCCCGGTGGCTCTGATCCCCCCCCCCCCTGGCAGTACTCCCTCGGTGATGGCCCGGTGGCTCTGATTCCCCCCCCCCCCCGGCAGTACTCCCTCGGTGATGGCCCGGTGGCTCTGATCCCCCCCCCCTGGCAGTACTCCCTCGGTGATGGCCCGGTGGCTCTGATCCCCCCCTGGCAGTACTCCCTCGGTGATGGCCCGGTGGCTCTGATCCCCCCCCCCTGGCAGTACTCTCTCGGTGATGGCCCGGTGGCTCTGATCCCCCCCCTGGCAGTACTCTCTCGGTGATGGCCCGGTGGCTCTGATCCCCCCCCCCTGGCAGTACTCTCTCGGTGATGGCCCGGTGGCTCTGATCCCCCCCCCCCCCCTGGCCAGTACTCCCTCGGTGATGGCCCGGTGGCTCTGATCCCCCCCCCCCTGGCAGTACTCCCTCGGTGATGGCCTGGTGGCTCTGATCCCCCCCTGGCAGTACTCCCTCGGTGATGGCCCGGTGGCTCTGATCCCCCCCCCCCTGGCAGTACTCTCTCGGTGATGGCCGGTGGCTCTGATCCCCCCCCCCCCTGGCAGTACTCCCTCGGTGATGGCCCGGTGGCTCTGATTCCCCCCCCCCCGGCAGTACTCCCTCGGTGATGGCCCGGTGGCTCTGATCCCCCCCCCCCCCTGGCAGTACTCTCCCTCGGTGATGGCCCGGTGGCTCTGATCCCCCCCTGGCAGTACTCCCTCGGTGATGGCCCGGTGGCTCTGATCCCCCCCCCCCTGGCAGTACTCTCTCGGTGATGGCCCGGTGGCTCTGATCCCCCCCTGGCAGTACTCTCTCGGTGATGGCCCGGTGGCTCTGATCCCCCCCCCCCCTGGCAGTACTCTCTCGGTGATGGCCCGGTGGCTCTGATCCCCCCCCCCTGGCAGTACTCCCTCGGTGATGGCCCGGTGGCTCTGATCCCCCCCCCCTGGCAGTACTCCCTCGGTGATGGCCCGGTGGCTCTGATTCCCCCCCCCCCCCCCCGGCAGTACTCCCTCGGTGATGGCCCGGTGGCTCTGATCCCCCCCCCCTGGCAGTACTCCCTCGGTGATGGCCTGGTGGCTCTGATCCCCCCCCTGGCAGTACTCCCTCGGTGATGGCCCGGTGGCTCTGATCCCCCCTGGCAGTACTCCCTCGGTGATGGCCCGGTGGCTCTGACCCCCCCCCCCCCCCCCCTGGCAGTACTCTCTCGGTGATGGCCCGGTGGCTCTGACCCCCCCCCCCTGGCAGTACTCCCTCGGTGATGGCCCGGTGGCTCTGATCCCCCCCCCCTCCCTGGCAGTACTCCCTCGGTGATGGCCCGGTGGCTCTGACCCCCGTGCCTCCCCCCCCCCCTCCCCGGCAGTACTCTCTCGGTGAGGGCCCGGTGGCTCTGCGTGGTGACGGGCCGTACAACGACGGAGAGTGGCACGTGCTGGAGGCCTCGCGCGACCAGCAGAACGGCATTCTCAAGATCGACTCCCTGCTGGTGGACCAGGTGGGTGGACAATCGGCGACGACCGGCGGCGACCGGCGGCGACCGGCGGCGGGTCGGGTGGGAGCGGGGTGGACAAGCGTCAGTGTTGGGCTCGATTCTGAATTAGTCGTT
>JAXIVJ010006214.1:0-68383 GCA_036785665.1 Chirona hameri
TTCTTTTTATATGGACATCTAATGACATGACTGACGAGTGGTCCCAAGTCGCTGCGCACAAGGCTCGCTGCACACAAGGTACGATTGTTTGGAAACTTATGGCCAGGTAGGTAGCGGAAAACATTCAAAGCGGATCTAAAACTGAGCCCATATATGAACACTATCTCATTGTTCTGTTAAATGGAAGTTATGTGAAAGAGTGTTCCTGAAATATGCGTGTCTTCCTAGCATGATGACAGATTCTCATAGCAGTTATGTCTGGAAAGTCACTTTGGCATGCCGTATAGCTTGATTCGTATGATCTCGTTTTGCAGATGCTGCATTCCTTATTAATTAATCTGAGCTGGTCAAGAGAAATCCGCCTGCACCGATGAGGGCCAACGAGCGGAGTGAACGTGACACCAACAAGTGCGGCGTAGGCGAGTATTCACCATAAAGCTAAAAGTCTTCAACAACAAAACAAAACATATTGGCTGACATGTGCGCAGGCACTCACAATTTTAAGAAAAAAATACATTAAATAAATTACAATTTTAAATAGAACCTACTAAGAACCGCAAACCACCTGCATGCGATGTTAACGTTCATAATAGCCGTTTTCACGAAGGATTATTGTGCGAAACTTTTTAAAACTTTTAAAATGTTTTGAAAAGTTTGGACGATGCATTTCTTAAAGGGAGTGTGCCTACTGTTTTGGAATGTCAAAAATATATTGCATACGGTAAGTAGCTATTGGTTTGATTGTTGTATATGATGAAATTCACATCTGGAGCCCCTTTGGTTGAATTTTCACTTATATTGCTTTTTTGCCCTTTGTTTCTCTCGATATTTATAAAACGATCATCACTATGGTGATGTTATGTAAAACGGCGCACATAAGACAATACAATTACGGTCACATCATGCAAGATAAAAAGACAAGTTTTGCACAGCACGTTCTTGCCATTGTGAACTTTATTATGTTCAAGTTTCGTAGCCCTAAATTGATATCTTCTTTTAAAAAATGGCCATCGGCCATCATCGAAACGGCCATCATCGAAACAGATGATGGCCGTCCAGTTTCTGTTCGGCTGCTGCTGTCAGCGTGCACCAGCTGTTTTGTTGAATTGCTATTGGCCGGCGCTAACAATATGCTAGCAGTTTAATCGATAGTTGCAGTGCTTCTAGTAGCGGAAGCCCTCTGGAGTCTACCCGATAACTTTTTGCTCCCAGCAAGTTCCTGGAGTCTTTGGAATATCTCAGCAACTAGGGCGAATCTGGAGAAACGAAGTTATGGGTCAATTCAGCAAATTATGTTCTATAGACCAGTGTCAATATCCCCAAATAAGCGATGTGAGTAGGCACACTCCCTTTAACTACACAACTTTTACATGCGATTTTTGGCTAGGAATATCCCTCAGAATTTTGTAATATGTTGGTAAGAATATAATATGTTGACAATATCGCGGTTTGGTGGTAATTAGTAAGTATTGTATTGTATTGTATAAGTATTGATAGGCAGTTGTGATGCCAGATCTCCACCGACTGAAACTTTTCAAAGCTTCAGAATTATTCTGGTAGATTACGTGCAGGAGCGGCGCCACCGGGGGGACGCGGGGGACGCAGGGGACGCGTCCCCCCGATCTTCAGATAGCGGGGTACAGTACCCCCTATCCCAGCAACCTTTCGCTTGAAAAAAATGTACTCCGTGTATATAATTTTCTTCATGTCTCGCCAATGTTTTCAATGTTGAAGCTCATTCAAATTAGGTGACATTGCATACCTACTCATATGACACGACCCTGAGACCATGGACTATTCTGTCATGCTGAAAATTATGCGTTTTCAATCTAACATGTAGATGGTGTGTACAGTGTTTTTGACCGATAATAGTCGCAATCGAATGCTTTGGATGGAAAGTATGGCCAAAAACTCAAATACCCTAATTTTGACCTTTCACCTGACTGTGACATGACATGTGACCTTATTTTAACAATTTTGAGAATGCTTTAGATGCGTCTCAAAGGGAAATCATGCCTTTTCCCTCACAAATGGAGTTAGCACCTGAATCGACAGACGAGGACAAAATATATGCATTCATCGCATTTTGCATAAAAAAATCCTTCCGAGAGATATTTCAAGTTAATATTGATAAGCGTTCCACACATTTAACGACCGGTTTACAAGCACTTTTCAGTTTCCAAACTCCGGGCTTTTCCCGTATTGCTTTTTTACGGAATGGTGTGTAAAATATATTTTGCGTTCTGCTTGTTGTGAATATATACCCGATCATCCTTTACAATTAACAACCATTGAAGAAAAAAAATCGCAATTAAATCGGAAGCTCATCGATGCACGTCGACGGTGACCTATTTAGTGTCGGCGATTTGCTTCGAAGTGCCCATTCAACAACGTTGAACAGATTGATGCAAAAGCGCCAGATGTGTCGCTTTCCTATAGTGGAGGGAAACTACCGATCATTAATTTTCCCAAAATTCCAACTTTGAATTAGGGAATAATTGTAGTTAATTCTTACATTTAGATCACACCATTTTAATACCATAACGGTAGCCAAATAAATTGACAAAATCAAAAGGTCATTATTTCCATTTAACTCGCACGGCGCTGGGGGGTTATTTTACCCCCTCCCCGATTTTCTCAATAACATGAAAACTATGACAGATATCGAAGTGAAACTTACGGAACATTATAGTGCATCAATTCGAAGTCTTCTGCGATTTTTTTTATTATTGAAATTCGTGGAATTGTTTTGGGAGATAATGACGTTTTTGTGACGTCATGTCATGTCATTTTTGGTGAAAAAACGTTAAATGTTTGACAAATAGTAGAAAATAGCATGTTGATACAAATCGCAAATAAAAGTGTCAAAAGAAAGAAAAAACATTGTCTTTAAAATGGCTATCTCAGATTTGCAAAACTTTGGGTTTTTGACTCCCAAAAATGCTGAAAAATGCTGAAAATGCTGAAAATGATTTGTAAAAAAACGGAAGATATATTAGAGAACCGAGTATGAACGATGCTCAAACCAAATTTCAAAGCAATATCTTTATTTTAGACTGACTTATGTCTCTCTAAGTATAAGTAAATCATGACGTCATTTTTTTTAATTGCGTTTTTTAGCTTTTACTAACCAGATACAGGCAAATAAATGCCACCACTGTATTTCTAAGACAAAACTAGGCTAGAAACATGTAATGTTTATTTAGATTATTCAATTTCAAATTTTGTCATTGTTGTGACCTGACCTGAGGGCCATTATATGGGGTGAGGCTGTGAAAATGGCTGCTTCTATCGAATTATACGTGTAAAATAACCCATACAACATGTGTCACATGGCTTTCGTAGACCTGTGACCTTTTGTGACCTGACCTTGACCTTGACCTTTGCTTACAATTTCACTTTTACTGATGCGGGAGATGCATTATACATTTGGGAGCACTTTGTGAGATAAAAGTTGCAATATAAGGCTTTGGATGGAAAGTATAGCCCAAAAACCCAAATACTTAAATTTTGACACTTGACCTGACCGTGACCTGACATGTGAACTTTTTTATATAGAATTTAGGGTATGCGTTAGATTCTTCTCACTAAGATCTCTCGGTCGCCGCCTTGCGCGTCTTGCTGCGGTTATTGGTTCGGAAGATACGAGGGGGGGGGGGGGGGTAAAATGTATCCCCCAGCACCGGGCGTTCGGATGGAGACCTCAGCGCCGCGCGGGTTAACCCGCGAGTTACTGGGGGGCTATTTTTTGCCCCCCTCCCGTTATTTTGCAATAACTCCTAAACAAACACCGTTATAGTCACCAAACTTGCAGTACCTTCTCTCACATCAATTCTACACATGTTGGCAAAAGGAAAAATATTAGGTTACGATAGGTCAACCGGGAATGACGTCAGAGTGACGTCATGTTCTTCGGTTTTTGTTGCAAAATAATGGTTTGCGGAAAACGCTGTCAAAGGTACGATGTTTAAGATAAACTCAATTTACTTACATCAAATTACTGACAATAGACCGGGCTATCAAACTGCTATCTCGGAATTTTGAGTTTTTTTTAATTCAAAATTTTGAGAAATCCAAATACATTTTTTTTTTAACAAAATAGTAAAGAAAAAATCATAATTATCCAAAAAACGGAATATATGTGATCGAGACGTATGCGGTGAATATGTGTACCAAATTTAATGTCGATATCTTTAAAAATGACCGAGTTATGACTTTTAAATGACAAAAATCGACCACTTCTCACAGCATTACTATGCATAAAAAATGCATTTCCATTTTTGCTTTTTACTTCTATTTACATGGAACAAACAATGTTCTAGGGCCATTTTTCGCGTTCTAGACGAAAAACAAACCCATAAACATGTGTTACAACGCCTAATGACCGTAATCTGCAGTTTGTCCTTGTGACCTCGGATGACCTTGACCTGACCCAAGGTCATAAACAGCTTAGAAAGGTACTTAGAAGTGTCAGGCACACGAATCATACCGATTTATCGACAGCGTTTAAAGGAAATAGTTCACCTTCAACATGGGATTTTGAACTGAAATAGCAGTTTTGTAGCCCGTGTTGAGAAATCCTTATCTGCAACTTTTCTTGACTGAAAAGACTCCCCAGCCGAAGATATTTGCCTTTTTGGCGAAGTAATGCGGCGCATATATGATATACCGTACCGTCTGAGAGTGCCAGCACTGCCATGGAGCATGCGCAGACCAATAACGCACACCATAACATTAATAATTTACGACCTTCTGTCCTCAATTGGCGCGATGTAGGACCATTTTTGAAAAGAAAAAAAGAAACTGTATTAAAAAATATAATAAAATCGTGTTCTGAAAAATTTCCCGAAGGTAAACTATTTCCTTTAATATCGCAATTTTGCGCGACAATTCCATCCATCGAGACCTTTTGACACGGTCAAACATTTTGTACTTGACCTGACCTGTGACGTCATCGGTGACCCCGAGGTCAACAATATTATGTTTCACTCGATCAATTTCCCAGGGCTATCGAATGTCGTTTGAATTTTTACATTCGGTCAAGTAGTTCCGGAGATCAGAGGGGGGGGGGGGCAAAAGATAGCCACCCTCCAGTAAGTCGCGTTATGAAATATACCCCAGTAACTCGCGGGTTAAGTAGGAAGGAGTTACATCGGTTTACGGTGATTGCAACAAGTGCAAATTAGTTGATGTTAATGAAATATCATAAGAATTGCATGGCAGAGGCGGTTTCAGGGGCTTGTAAAGGGGGGGGGGGGGTTCCAGGAAGTATTCAATGCTTGGCGGGAAGTCAATAGAGCGATGTAAGGGGCATTTATAGCTATCAAGATGTAAAAGATAGCTTCTCCTTCGAGCTTTTTTTGGACAAATTTGGATTTTTTGTTGAGATGAATTGGGATGATGTTCTATCCCAAATATGATGGGATCCACAACTGTGTCGTGATTGGAGTAAAGTGACTGAGAAGTGAATCACGACACAATTGAGGGCCCCATCATATTTGGGATAGAACATCATTAGATATAATAATGACAGCAGTGGATAATTCAGATATCATTTGATCCATCTCCAAGCAACCCTCTGCAGGGAAGAATATGGAAAATAGGGTGAACAGAAGAGATTCTCCTTAAGGAGAGGGCAATTGTTACCTCTTAGCAGAATCATAGCAGTACCGCTTCTCAATAATTGATAGTAGCAACGGCTCATCCCTCCGGGCCAGGTCGAGAGTGACATCTGGTGTAATAAGTTGAGTCATCTACGCGCGTGCGCACTGGCTTATTGATGTCAAGGTCAGTCCCGTCATCGTCGAACTTACGAGGGAATTGTGAGAGATCGAGAGGTGATAACGTTGAAGATAACAACTATCCTAGCCGGGACGAGGCAGATATGAGCCGCGCCCCTGTGCGTGATTATACTCTGTTGACAACAATCTTTTCGCTGATGGACTTATGGGTTTGTCAAACTAGGGAGGTATGTGGTGGTATAGATTCGAACGCCCGGAATGAGAATAAAAGAGGGAGTTTTTGTCTAAAAGGAGCGGCTATCGTGTCATAACTAATAGCTGGATATTGACGCTGTAAGACGCCTGGGGCTAGCGAGCGGGTGAGTCGGGCGATGCAGTGCCGCTGAGGTGCGTTGGGCGAGGGATGGCGCCGCCGGAGTGAGGTGGTTTGGGCGAGGGGTTGTTCCACCGGGGTGGAGACCTGTGGTTGAGATGTGGGAAGCTGGTGATGAGTGGCTGAGGGGATGCCGCCCAAGAGGAGAAGATCTATGTCCATCGAGGGGAATCTGTGATGTACGCCGAACGATCAGGGCATGGAGCTTTGTATCGCAACGTGCAGCTCTTGTTCTCCCGACTTTCGGACGAAATTATAGGTTTTATGTCCATCGCGGAGCTACCCAGGTGGTGCCGGCCAACCGGGTGGCGCTAACTCTAACGAGATTGCGACGTGCGGAGATGTTAGGATCAGTGTCGGCGCGGTGAGGGGTGATTTCCTCCGTTCGACTGAATAAGTCCATCGCGCTCGACCAGGCGATTGCAATAAAACGACACGCGCAAACGGCCGAAATTTAGCCAAGTAGCTCTGAGCCACGCGACCTCGGAGTTTTATTAGGCAGTGGTGCGGATCGGGAGGAGGTGATTAGGGGGGCCAGGAAAGGCTGAGAGCAGGTGAGCTGAGCGAAGTTAAGTCCATCGAGGAGGGCTTGCGATAATCACGATAAATCACGATAATCACCATCACCTTTAATTTTCCTTCAAATCCTTCAACCTATGTGTTTAAGCTATATGACTGCGTGAACTGAATCAGGGACGTAGGCCACGGGGGCCATGCGAGTTTGAAATATCTCCGACTGCACCCCCGCCCCCTCGGCAGGTGCAAAGGTATTGTGGCCCCTCCCTGAGCAAAATCCTGTCTACGTGCCTGAACTGAATTGATCGAAGTCTTGCCCACCCATGTCAAAATCAAATCCGCCGCCACTGAAGGAAATGTATGGTGAATTTCAACTCGATCAGTGAAGTAGTTTCTGAGATACAAATACGTGGTGCACACGTGCGCACGTGCAGAAGCACCCCACTCCTGACTCTTGGGAAAGTGGCGGCTAGAGCCCTTCATGGGACACATTTTCAGCCCCCATCCCGTTCCAGCCCATTCAGCCAGACCGAAACCCGTTTCAATCCGAATTCATAATTGGTGGGGCTCCCATTCCCACCCATTCCCACCCATTTAAGCATATATCACTTTTTGTGGTGCTAAAAAAATACATGGTCTGTCCCAAACCCGTTCCAAACCATTACATTTCCAAAAATGGCCCCATTCCCACCCATTTGCATCCCGTTCCATGGGTTCCATGGGGATTCCCATTCCATGTAGGGCTCTAGTGGCGGCTGAGAGATCCCTAACCACCAGACTGGTTATTGATTCGACAATGATTGAATCAATTGGAATTGTTCAATACAAATTCCTTGAACAAAAAAACAATTCATTCACCACCATATCTTTTGATTCATGAATCGTGATTGAATCATAACCTGCATCAAATTAAGGCTGATTGAATTAAAAGATTTAAAGATGCGAATTAAAAGATGCGATACCGCGTCATTCTCCCGTGTGCCATAACGGTAACTTATGTTGTAACCTGAGGTCAACCGGTGGTCAGGGGCGGTCGTATTACTTTTTTTGCACCGTCTATGGTCTTTTGTGAATAGTAAGCCATTTGATTGGGTTGATTCCCCTAAGTCGTTTAGGGAAAAAGTTATGCGGTACCCCGTCACTGTCTAAAAAGCCGCAATGACAAATGTGGACGTGATCTGAGGTCAAACGGTGATATTTTCGGATAAAATGTTTTGTTGTGCACCATCATGCCATGCCAAAACCGTGTTTTCACGAATTTTTGTGACCTAACGTGACACGGTAGCAGAGTAAAGTCATCTGTTGTGTTGTGCCTAAACTATGGTCACTTGCGGATGGTTTTGTGTTCAATTGCATATATAAGTGCGTTTTCTGAGATTTTATAGGGAACCGCGCAAATAGTTATCACTCATTTAAAACAATACATTTTTGACCTGAGGTCAAACAGTGACCCGGGCTGGTCCAATCTTGGTTTGTGCATGGTCCTCGCCCTGTTCCGAGTATGTTTTAATATGAACATTTTATCTAAGTCAATTAGGTGAGAAGTTATGGGGTACCGCGTATTTGACCTGTTTGACCAATTGTGACCTCTGTAGGTCAAACCGTTTGTTATATGCGCGTATAACTTCAAATGAATAAGGATACCTTGCTGTCTTCATGGACGTTTCGTATTATGGATGGTATCAAGGGTGGATCTATCCTTTTTGGGGGAGGGGGGGGGGGCGGGGGCGGGGGATCCAGTGGCGTATTTCCACGTAAAGTTGCTGAGGGAGGGGAAGGTAGACCGGTTCGTCAGAAGGGCACAGGGGATCCGCTAAGGGGGACGTGCCCCCCATTCTTGAGCCAGGGGGATTATTCCCCCAAATTTCCCTGACAAACAAATATAAATCGGTGTTTAGTTGTACTCACTATTTGTTACCTCTTCCTGATCAACAAGCTTTCGCTGACTCTGCATCCTCCCCCCTCGCTCAACATTTTTTCGCTAAAGGCGACCACTCGGCTTCCCTCGACCCCCCCCCCCATTTCAAAGGCGTGGCGGAGCCCCTGGCCGTCAGCCGTCCCCCACTGTACGTCCGTCCTTTTTTGTGGGGGGAGGGTCACGATTTCAGGACCTTAGGGGGAGGGGGCATGATCGTGTTGCCCCCTCTGAATCCGCCCATGGATGGTGTCAACTATCAAAAACTCATTTATTTTGAAGATCGATCGTCTAACCAATAATCATCACAGTTCTACAGAGCACAAATAAGGGCAGTGTGTACGTGCTGTTTTTATTGTCATCATCATCGAACTGTGTACAGCGACTAAGCACATTTGAAGTATTAATTAAGGAGCTATTCCATATCTCCAACACAATACAATTATCAACTTGTATCGAATCAACTTGCACCTGCTGCCGCAGCATAATGTAACAAATAAATCAACACCATTAACACCATTAACGCACCAAATCAACACCATTAACGCACAAAATGGCTGCTTACGTCTTCGCTAGTAGACAATTGAAACACATATTTTTCCAAGGTGGTTTCATCTCATTCGTTGTGACAGGACGCCTGCGCCAGACCGGTGATTGGTTGACTTACCCTACCCACACGACTCGGACTTTCCCACTATCCTGAGGAGGCATTTACAACGGTAGGCAGGATATCAAACGACAAGGTAACGCTGCCGAAACCATGACTGGTCGTTAGAGGCGCCGTATATACAGCATTGTGATAGCGCGGGCCATCGCCAGCCAGACGTGTTAGATGCATACAAAGGTTCAGATTAATTTTATATATATATATATATATATATATATATATATATATATATATATATATATATATATATATATATATATATATATATATATATATATATATATATATATATATATATATATATATATATATATATATATATATATATATATATATATATATATATATATATATATATATATATATATATATATATATATATATATATATATATATATATATATATATATATATATATATATATATATATATATATATATATATATATATATATATATATATATATATATATATATATATATATATATATATATATATATATATATATATATATATATATATATATATATATATATATATATATATATATATATATATATATATATATATATATATATATATATATATATATATATATATATATATATATATATATATATATATATATATATATATATATATATATATATATATATATATATATATATATATATATATATATATATATATATATATATATATATATATATATATATATATATATATATATATATATATATATATATATATATATATTACCTTTCCAACTACGTGCACTCTGAGCATCTGGTGGGAGTGGGAGGCACGAAAGCGGACTGTCAGTCGTCTCTGTCGGCCCTCACTGTCAGCCTGGCTGAATCCACCTGGCATTCCGCTGCAGGCTAACGACTGCTGCCATCTAGCGGCGCTGGTCGTGACTCGTGGTGCCACCTAGCCGCGGATATCGCAGCGTTGTTGCCAGCTAGCGGTGGATGTCGCAGCGCTGCAGGTTGCGTTCAGGCCGCAGCACGAAGTCGATGATGTGGATGACACCGTTGGAGATGGGAATATCGGCCCGGATCACCTGCGCCTGCCTGCTCACCGTGGAGATCCGACCTGGCGGCAGTGGGGTATGGCCAGCGGTCAGCGGTATGGTGTGCCGCAGTGCGGTATGGTGTGTCGCGGTCAGCGGTATGGTGTGCCGCGGTCAGCGGTATGGTGTGTCGCGGTGCGGTATGGTGTGTCGCGGTCAGCGGTATGGTGTGCCGCGGTCAGCGGTATGGTGTGCCGCGGTCAGCGGTATGGTGTGCCGCGGTCAGCGGTATGGTGTGCCGCGGTCAGCGGTATGGTGTGCCGCGGTGCGGTATGGTGTCTCTCGGTGCGGTATGGTGTGCCGTGGTCAGCGGTATGGTGTGTCGCGGTCAGCGGTATGGTGTGTCGCGGTCAGCGGTATGGTGTGCCGCGGTCAGCGGTATGGTGTGCCGCGGTGCGGTATGGTGTCTCTCGGTGCGGTATGGTGTGCCGTGGTCAGCGGTATGGTGTGTCGCGGTCAGCGGTATGGTGTGTCGCGGTCAGCGGTATGGTGTGCTGCGGTGCGGTATGGTGTGTCGCGGTCAGCGGTATGGTGTGTCGCGGTCAGCGGTATGGTGTGCCGCGGTCAGCGGTATGGTGTGCCGCGGTCAGCGGTATGGTGTGTCGCGGTGCGGTATGGTGTGTCGCGGTCAGCGGTATGGTGTGTCGCGGTCAGCGGTATGGTGTGTCGCGGTGCGGTATGGTGTGTCGCGGTCAGCGGTATGGTGTGTCGCGGTCAGCGGTATGGTGTGCCGCGGTCAGCGGTATGGTGTGTCGCGGTCAGCGGTATGGTGTGCCGCGGTCAGCGGTATGGTGTGCCGCGGTGCGGTATGGTGTGTCGCGGTCAGCGGTATGGTGTGTCGCGGTCAGCGGTATGGTGTGTTGCAGTGCGGTATGGTGTGTCGCGGTCAGCGGTATGGTGTGTCGCGGTCAGCGGTATGGTGTGCCGCGGTCAGCGGTATGGTGTGTCGCTGTCAGCGGTATGGTGTGTCGCGGTGCGGTATGGTGTCTCTCGGTGCGGTATGGTGTGCCGCGGTCAGCGGTATGGTGTGCTGCGGTGCGGTATGGTGTGTTGCAGTGCGGTGTGGTGTGCCGCGGTCAGCGGTATGGTGTGTCGCGGTCAGCGGTATGGTGTGTCGCGGTCAGCGGTATGGTGTGTCGCGGTGCGGTATGGTGTGTCGCGGTCAGCGGTATGGTGTGTCGCGGTGCGGTATGGTGTGTCGCGGTCAGCGGTATGGTGTGCCGCGGTCAGCGGTATGGTGTGTCGCGGTGCGGTATGGTGTGTCGCGGTCAGCGGTATGGTGTGCCGCGGTCAGCGGTATGGTGTGTCGCGGTGCGGTATGGTGTGTCGCGGTCAGCGGTATGGTGTGTCGCGGTCAGCGGTATGGTGTGCCGCGGTCAGCGGTATGGTGTGTCGCGGTCAGCGGTATGGTGTGTCGCGGTGCGGTATGGTGTGTCGCGGTCAGCATATGGTGTGTCGCGGTCAGCGGTATGGTGTGTCGCGGTCAGCGGTATGGTGTGCCGCGGTCAGCGGTATGGTGTGTCGCGGTGCGGTATGGTGTGTCGCGGTGCGGTATGGTGTGTCGCGGTGCGGTATGGTGTGCCGCGGTCAGCGGTATGGTGTGTTGCGGTGCGGTATGGTGTGTCGCGGTCAGCGGTATGGTGTGTCGCGGTGCGGTATGGTGTGTCGCGGTCAGCATATGGTGTGTCGCGGTCAGCGGTATGGTGTGTCGCGGTCAGCGGTATGGTGTGCCGCGGTCAGCGGTATGGTGTGTCGCGGTGCGGTATGGTGTGTCGCGGTGCGGTATGGTGTGTCGCGGTCAGCGGTATGGTGTGCCGCGGTCAGCGGTATGGTGTGTCGCGGTCAGCGGTATGGTGTGTCGCGGTGCGGTATGGTGTGCCGCGGTCAGCGGTATGGTGTGCCGCGGTCAGCGGTATGGTGTGTCGCGGTCAGCGGTATGGTGTGTCGCGGTGCGGTATGGTGTTCCCCGGTGCGGTATGGTGTGCCGCGGTCAGCGGTATGGTGTGTCGCGGTCAGCGGTATGGTGTGTCGCGGTCAGCGGTATGGTGTGTCGCGGTCAGCGGTATGGTGTGTCGCGGTGCGGTATGGTGTGTCGCGGTCAGCGGTATGGTGTGTCGCGGTCAGCGGTATGGTGTGCCGCGGTCAGCGGTATGGTGTGTCGCGGTGCGGTATGGTGTGTCGCGGTGCGGTATGGTGTGTCGCGGTGCGGTATGGTGTGCCGCGGTCAGCGGTATGGTGTGCCGCGGTCAGCGGTATGGTGTGTCGCGGTCAGCGGTATGGTGTGTCGCGGTCAGCGGTATGGTGTGTCGCGGTCAGCGGTATGGTGTGTCGCGGTGCGGTATGGTGTGCCGCGGTCAGCGGTATGGTGTGTCGCGGTGCGGTATGGTGTGTCGCGGTCAGCGGTATGGTGTGTCGCGGTCAGCGGTATGGTGTGCCGCGGTCAGCGGTATGGTGTGTCGCGGTGCGGTATGGTGTTCCCCGGTGCGGTATGGTGTGCCGCGGTCAGCGGTATGGTGTGTCGCGGTCAGCGGTATGGTGTGTCGCGGTCAGCGGTATGGTGTGTCGCGGTCAGCGGTGTGGTGTGTCGCGGTCAGCGGTATGGTGTGCCGCGGTCAGCGGTATGGTGTGTTGCAGTGCGGTATGGTGTGTCGCGGTCAGCGGTATGGTGTGTCGCGGTCAGCGGTATGGTGTGCCGCGGTCAGCGGTATGGTGTGTCGCGGTCAGCGGTATGGTGTGTCGCGGTCAGCGGTATGGTGTGTCGCGGTCAGCGGTATGGTGTGTCGCGGTCAGCGGTATGGTGTGTTGCAGTGCGGTATGGTGTGTCGCGGTCAGCGGTATGGTGTGTCGCGGTCAGCGGTATGGTGTGCCGCGGTCAGCGGTATGGTGTGTCGCGGTCAGCGGTATGGTGTGTCGCGGTCAGCGGTATGGTGTGTCGCGGTCAGCGGTATGGTGTGTCGCGGTCAGCGGTATGGTGTGTTGCAGTGCGGTATGGTGTGTCGCGGTCAGCGGTATGGTGTGTCGCGGTCAGCGGTATGGTGTGTCGCGGTCAGCGGTATGGTGTGCCGCGGTCAGCGGTATGGTGTGTCGCGGTCAGCGGTATGGTGTGCCGCGGTCAGCGGTATGGTGTGTCGCGGTCAGCGGTATGGTGTGTCGCGGTCAGCGGTATGGTGTGCCGCGGTCAGCGGTATGGTGTGCTGCGGTGCGGTATGGTATTCCCCGGTGCGGTATGGTGTGTCGCGGTCAGCGGTATGGTGTGCCGCGGTCAGCAGTATGGTGTGTCGCGGTCAGCGGTATGGTGTGCCGCGGTCAGCGGTATGGTGTGTCGCGGTCAGCGGCATGGTGTGTCGCGGTCAGCGGTATGGTGTGTCGCGGTGCGGTATGGTGTGTCGCGGTCAGCGGTATGGTGTGCCGCGGTCAGCGGTATGGTGTGCTGCAGTGCGGTATGGTGTGTCGCGGTCAGCGGTATGGTGTGTCGCGGTCAGCGGTATGGTGTGCCGCGGTCAGCGGTATGGTGTGTCGCGGTCAGCGGTATGGTGTGTCGCGGTCAGCGGTATGGTGTGCCGCGGTGCGGTATGGTGTGTCGCGGTCAGCGGTATGGTGTGCCGCGGTCAGCGGTATGGTGTGTCGCGGTGCGGTATGGTGTGCCGCGGTCAGCGGTATGGTGTGTCGCGGTCAGCGGTATGGTGTGTCGCGGTCAGCGGTATGGTGTGTCGCGGTCAGCGGTATGGTGTGTCGCGGTCAGCGGTATGGTGTGTCGCGGTCAGCGGTATGGTGTGTCGCGGTGCGGTATGGTGTGCCGCGGTCAGCGGTATGGTGTGTCGCGGTCAGCGGTATGGTGTGCCGCGGTCAGCGGTATGGTGTGTCGCGGTCAGCGGTATGGTGTGCCGCGGTCAGCGGTATGGTGTGTCGCGGTCAGCGGTATGGTGTGTCGCGGTCAGCGGTATGGTGTGCCGCGGTCAGCGGTATGGTGTGTCGCGGTCAGCGGTATGGTGTGCCGCGGTCAGCGGTATGGTGTGTCGCGGTCAGCGGTATGGTGTGTTGCAGTGCGGTATGGTGTGTCGCGGTCAGCGGTATGGTGTGTCGCGGTGCGGTATGGTGTGTCGCGGTGCGGTATGGTGTGTCGCGGTGCGGTATGGTGTGTCGCGGTGCGGTATGGTGTGTCGCGGTCAGCGGTATGGTGTGTCGCCGTCAGCGGTATGGTGTGTCGCGGTCAGCGGTATGGTGTGTCGCGGTCAGCGGTATGGTGTGTCGCGGTCAGCGGTATGGTGTGTCGCGGTCAGCGGTATGGTGTGCCGCGGTCAGCGGTATGGTGTGTCGCGGTCAGCGGTATGGTGTGCCGCGGTCAGCGGTATGGTGTGTCGCGGTCAGCGGTATGGTGTGTCGCGGTCAGCGGTATGGTGTGCCGCGGTCAGCGGTATGGTGTGCTGCGGTGCGGTATGGTATTCCCCGGTGCGGTATGGTGTGTCGCGGTCAGCGGTATGGTGTGCCGCGGTCAGCAGTATGGTGTGTCGCGGTCAGCGGTATGGTGTGCCGCGGTCAGCGGTATGGTGTGTCGCGGTCAGCGGCATGGTGTGTCGCGGTCAGCGGTATGGTGTGTCGCGGTGCGGTATGGTGTGTCGCGGTCAGCGGTATGGTGTGCCGCGGTCAGCGGTATGGTGTGCTGCAGTGCGGTATGGTGTGTCGCGGTCAGCGGTATGGTGTGTCGCGGTCAGCGGTATGGTGTGCCGCGGTCAGCGGTATGGTGTGTCGCGGTCAGCGGTATGGTGTGTCGCGGTCAGCGGTATGGTGTGCCGCGGTGCGGTATGGTGTGTCGCGGTCAGCGGTATGGTGTGCCGCGGTCAGCGGTATGGTGTGTCGCGGTGCGGTATGGTGTGCCGCGGTCAGCGGTATGGTGTGTCGCGGTCAGCGGTATGGTGTGTCGCGGTCAGCGGTATGGTGTGTCGCGGTCAGCGGTATGGTGTGTCGCGGTCAGCGGTATGGTGTGTCGCGGTCAGCGGTATGGTGTGTCGCGGTGCGGTATGGTGTGCCGCGGTCAGCGGTATGGTGTGTCGCGGTCAGCGGTATGGTGTTCCGCGGTCAGCGGTATGGTGTGTCGCGGTCAGCGGTATGGTGTGCCGCGGTCAGCGGTATGGTGTGTCGCGGTCAGCGGTATGGTGTGTCGCGGTCAGCGGTATGGTGTGCTGCGGTGCGGTATGGTATTCCCCGGTGCGGTATGGTGTGTCGCGGTCAGCGGTATGGTGTGCCGCGGTCAGCAGTATGGTGTGTCGCGGTCAGCGGTATGGTGTGTCGCGGTCAGCGGTATGGTGTGTCGCGGTCAGCGGTATGGTGTGTCGCGGTCAGCGGTATGGTGTGTCGCGGTCAGCGGTATGGTGTGCCGCGGTCAGCGGTATGGTGTCTCTCGGTGCGGTATGGTGTGCCGTGGTCAGCGGTATTGTGTGTCGCGGTCAGCGGTATGGTGTGTCGCGGTCAGCGGTATGGTGTGCCGCGGTCAGCGGTATGGTGTGTCGCGGTCAGCGGTATGGTGTGTCGCGGTCAGCGGTATGGTGTGTCGCGGTCAGCGGTATGGTGTGTCGCGGTCAGCGGTATGGTGTGTTGCAGTGCGGTATGGTGTGTCGCGGTCAGCGGTATGGTGTGTCGCGGTCAGCGGTATGGTGTGCCGTGGTCAGCGGTATGGTGTGTCGCGGTCAGCGGTATGGTGTGTCGCGGTCAGCGGTATGGTGTGTCGCGGTCAGCGGTATGGTGTGTCGCGGTCAGCGGTATGGTGTGTTGCAGTGCGGTATGGTGTGTCGCGGTCAGCGGTATGGTGTGTCGCGGTCAGCGGTATGGTGTGTCGCGGTCAGCGGTATGGTGTGCCGCGGTCAGCGGTATGGTGTGTCGCGGTCAGCGGTATGGTGTGCCGCGGTCAGCGGTATGGTGTGTCGCGGTCAGCGGTATGGTGTGTCGCGGTCAGCGGTATGGTGTGCCGCGGTCAGCGGTATGGTGTGCTGCGGTGCGGTATGGTATTCCCCGGTGCGGTATGGTGTGTCGCGGTCAGCGGTATGGTGTGCCGCGGTCAGCAGTATGGTGTGTCGCGGTCAGCGGTATGGTGTGCCGCGGTCAGCGGTATGGTGTGTCGCGGTCAGCGGCATGGTGTGTCGCGGTCAGCGGTATGGTGTGTCGCGGTGCGGTATGGTGTGTCGCGGTCAGCGGTATGGTGTGCCGCGGTCAGCGGTATGGTGTGCTGCAGTGCGGTATGGTGTGTCGCGGTCAGCGGTATGGTGTGTCGCGGTCAGCGGTATGGTGTGCCGCGGTCAGCGGTATGGTGTGTCGCGGTCAGCGGTATGGTGTGTCGCGGTCAGCGGTATGGTGTGCCGCGGTGCGGTATGGTGTGTCGCGGTCAGCGGTATGGTGTGCCGCGGTCAGCGGTATGGTGTGTCGCGGTGCGGTATGGTGTGCCGCGGTCAGCGGTATGGTGTGTCGCGGTCAGCGGTATGGTGTGTCGCGGTCAGCGGTATGGTGTGTCGCGGTCAGCGGTATGGTGTGTCGCGGTCAGCGGTATGGTGTGTCGCGGTCAGCGGTATGGTGTGTCGCGGTGCGGTATGGTGTGCCGCGGTCAGCGGTATGGTGTGTCGCGGTCAGCGGTATGGTGTGCCGCGGTCAGCGGTATGGTGTGTCGCGGTCAGCGGTATGGTGTGCCGCGGTCAGCGGTATGGTGTGTCGCGGTCAGCGGTATGGTGTGTCGCGGTCAGCGGTATGGTGTGCCGCGGTCAGCGGTATGGTGTGTCGCGGTCAGCGGTATGGTGTGCCGCGGTCAGCGGTATGGTGTGTCGCGGTCAGCGGTATGGTGTGTTGCAGTGCGGTATGGTGTGTCGCGGTCAGCGGTATGGTGTGTCGCGGTGCGGTATGGTGTGTCGCGGTGCGGTATGGTGTGTCGCGGTGCGGTATGGTGTGTCGCGGTGCGGTATGGTGTGTCGCGGTCAGCGGTATGGTGTGTCGCCGTCAGCGGTATGGTGTGTCGCGGTGCGGTGATGAGCGTGTGGTGAACTGTGAACAGCAGCCGGTGCTCAAAATCGAGTTACTGTACTCTACTCAGACAGACAGACGGTGGTGAGACCGATGAGACAGTGGTGAGACAGTGGCGAGACAGTCGGCAGATGGTACTCACGCGTGTACCCGTCGGTGACGACCTGAAGCTCCAACTCCTGTCCGTCCAGCAGCGTCTCCAGCCACTGTCCGTCTCGGAGACCGGCGCTATAGAACACCCCCGGCACCAGGTGGTACAGCAACGAGTCTGCCAAACACACACGAACGGACACACACGAAAACTGGCAATGAAATCGGAAGTTTACTTAGGTAGCTATCCACCCAACGGCGACCTAATTAGTGTCGGCGATTTGTTTACAAAGACATGATCACGCTTCTCGGCGTACTTACGCCATGTGTGGTTCTGTGTATTCAACGTTGAGGCGGTTGAACAGATTGGAAGAAAAGCGCCAGATATGTCGCGCTTCCAATAGTGAAGGGAAAACACCGATCATGAACTCCGAACGAAGTATATGTATACTTGTTTAAAAAAAAAAAAAAAATCATTTTTAAATTGAAACTTGCTCAATGTGATGCCATACATGCTGCATAAGATAATGCAGAAAAATAGACCAAAGGTTAATATTTCCCTGTAATTGCTTGAGAGCTTGATCCATCGATTCTGATGTGATACATCGTTTACCTGAGCATGCCGCATAGCTGGTGTCTCAGCTATGAACAACACGTTCTTATTTACCGCGATGTGGCCGTCAGACATGAATGTTAGCATTTAGCTTCAATTATCACGCCATGACTGTCACATATGCTGTGATGTGACATGATGTTTAATCCGGCAGGCAGCCGCTGTGCCTCCTGACCACCTGAGAGTGGGTTGGGGGAGGGGGGGTCACCCCGCCCTTTTGGTTCTTCGGCAATTTCATAAGAACGCGTAGGGATAGCGACGTGAAACTTTACACACATCTAAATGAATACCTATGGCACATCTGAATAAACTTTTGATGTCATTTCCATGTCAGGTCAGGCCACAGTGACGTCACAAAGCCAATCATAGGGTCATGATTTCTCAGCCTACATCAATGGATGCTGAATAGCTATAACGGTTCCTATTACCTTTGGGATGATTACAATAAGCTTGATACCATAGCTTGAGATTACATATTGGTTTTCTGGCCTTGATCTCACTTGACCTGACATGACCTGACCTTGACCTTACCGGATTCTTGCGAGGAATAGGACAATATGTGTATCACTCGAACGACTGTGAGCCAGCAAATTAAATGACACTATTTTCAAACAATTCATGTAATATTTGATTTTGGCCTGACCTAACGTGACCTGAACTTGACCTTGCAGCAAGTCATATACGATCAATAGCAATTGAAGCATCAAGTAGTAGTAAATTGAACCAGTCAATTCGCTGTATCACGGCCGTTCGAATGACACCCATGGTTGCCTATGTTCCTCTCAACATCGCATAAGTGGTCAGGTCATGACATTGACCTTATGACATGTCATGTAAGATCAATATCAGTTGAAGCGTCAAATAGTAGTAAATAGGACCAGTTTAATCGCTGCATCACGGCTGTTCGAATGATACCCATGGTGGTCTACATCGCATAATCTCTCAACTCTCAACATCGCATAATGTCAAGGCCAGGCCATGTCAGGTCAGGTCCGGTCAAGTCAGGTCAAAGGCAAAGGACGTCCATGTGACCCTAAGTTAGAATATCACGCTTATTGTAACAATTCCCGAGGTATTGTGAAGCGTTTCTGTTGTTCATAGCTCAGAGAATGTGGAATCCAGCCCCTATAATTGGCTTTGTGACGCCACTGTGACCTGACCTGACCTGGGATTCCCACCAACTTTTACCCTCATGTGGTCTAGGTATTAATTGGAAGGTACCCAAAGTTTCCAGTCAATATCCTTACGCGTTATCGTGATATCACCGGAAAACCAAGGGAGGGGGCACCCCCGCGCCTCGAGGGTTAACCCTATTTGTAACGGGGGGGGGGGGGGGTCGGATCCCCCCCCTCCCTCAGGTTTTTCGCGGATATCTCTGGAACGGCTGTGAGCAGGCCCATGCATGTTTTGGAATTTTCCCAGAATATAGTGTCACACATGGAGTCAAAATTTTGAGATCTTAACTTGAACAGAGGCGGTTCCAGGGCCCGGTTTTTGGTTGGTTCTTCGGCGACATTTGGCGATAATACGGAGATGCGATCTGTACGGCTTCTTCCTAACTTCCTCAAGTATGAAGTAGTTACATAGGTTTACGGTGATTGAAACAAGTGTAAAATAAGTTGATGTTAATGAGCAATAATAAATATTGCACGGCAGAGGCGGTTTCAGGGACTTGAAAAGAGGAGGATTATTTTATCTATTTTGTCTCTCTTTTTCATTAACCTGGCACCGCCTATGGACAAAAAAAATGTTTTATTAACTGTTCTGTCTGATGTCATAATAACGCAACATTTCATTGATTAAAAAACATCACAAAACGGTTTTATTATGCATTTACTTCACCCCCATATTGAGTGACCTGCAAACGCCTATGATTTTTTTATTTGCCAAACTCACCACCATATATCAATCTCCAATTCAATCTTTTGCAGTTTTTGCACCCCACCCCCCCTGTTGCCCCCATATAAAAGATTCATGATTTTTTTTAAGAAATGTAGATCGTGTTGAGGGAAATCAAACGCTGTTTGATTTGTGAAAATCGGACGAGTGGATCTCGAGATCTCCGGGGGGGGGGGGGGGGGGTCCTCTCCCCATTACAAATAGGGGTATCCAGGAGCCTGTTACAAATAGGGTTAAGCCTTGATATATAATCTTGTGAAACGTAAGCCTCAGCTCGGCCCTGTGTTGTCCTGAGCGGTATACGGCTGTGCCGTTGGCTGTGCGTACTTTGCATGACTTTGGTGCTGTTGTTGAAGTCCTCCGCCAGGCTTTCTGGGTCTGAGAAGGCTGCTGATATCGGCAGGAACAGCGTCAGCGGCGACTGCTGACTCAGCAGCTGGGACACGCCCAGCTTCGTCAGCATGTTGGAGACGCCTGCAGATCAACATCAACAGCGTCAGCATGTTGGAGACGCCTGCAGCGCACTATCTATACCGTCTGGCGTCAAAACTCAATATCACAGCCATACATGCACGAACACCAACAACAATGAACAATCATAAACATTTCGGTGATACGAAAAATTTAGGCAGCTATCAAAGAACTGACCATCTAAGCGACTTAGATAATAAATAGGAAAAGCACACTTCTCCATATTTCTAAATCCCCGGATGCCACGCAGGATTTTCACCGGAGAAGTCGAGATCGGCGCACTGCTGCGTGGTTATGTACTGCAGCGCGTCCAGCACCGCCTCGGCCACCAGCGCCCTGTCCAGCACGTGCACGACACCCCCGCTGGAGGCGCTGGCGTCACTCTGTAGCACCTGAGCTCCATTGATGGTCACCACCCGCTGAAACAAGCAAACGGTCCGTCAAAACGGTCCGGCAAAACGGTCCGTCAAAACGGTCCGTCAAAACGGTCCGTTAAAACGGTCTGTCAAAACGGTCCGTTAAAACGGTCTGTCAAAACGGTCCGTTAAAACGGTCTGTCAAAACGGTTCGTCAAAACGGTACATCAAAATGGTCCGTCAAAACGGTTCGTGAAAGCGGTCCGTTAAAACGGTCTGTCAAAACGGTTCGTGAAAGCGGTCCGTTAAAACGGTCTGTCAAAACGGTTCGTCAAAACGGTCTGTCAAAGCGGTCCGTTAAAACGGTCCGTTAAAACGGTCCGTCAGAACGGTCCGTTTAAAAAGTTCGTCAAAACGGTTCGTCAAAACGGTCCGTCAAAACGGTCCGTTAAAACGGTCCGTCAAAATAATTCGTGAAAGCGGTCCATTGCAAGGCCGTCTCAACTGCCCCGCACGGCAGTCAGAACACTGAACAGTGAACAATTTTCCACAGTAATTGGTCACGAAACCTGACAAGGTAGTTCGTTTCAGCAGAACGTCTTCGAAACTCGGCTTCAGGGGCGTCCCAGTGATTGGGTAATAGCACATAATAAGCACAACAACAAGCACACAACACATAAATAGCACATAATATAGCACACAATAGCACATAATAAGCACATAATCACATGGTCAATGCTGCCGGCCGCATTGACCATGAACGTGTGCGCACGCCCCGTAGCCCAAGTGGGCTAGTAGACAGTATCAGGCTGGTACTGTCTGGACCTCAGTGCCAACCGACAAGATGCTTGCCGAGGCTGCTTACCTCAGCGTAGTATTTTCAGGAGGCTACCGAAGCCAACCCAGTTCCGTACAAGCAGACGGATGAGGGAGTAGGTATACTCACTGCTGGTGTTCTGTTTCTGTTTCTGTTATGTTTATATATGTACTTGTCACATTGTGATGCCTAATAAATATTGATTGATTGATTGATTGATTGATCCGCCCAGGTGGTGATTGATCCGCCCTGGGACTTGGCCTCTTACCTCACTGTAGCGGCTCATCTGGTAGATGTTGACCCGGAGCGTGGCTCCGGTGGGGCTGGCGCTCTTGAGCACCATGTTGTCGTTGAAGGCGGAGGGCGGGAAAGCCAGCGGGGCGACGTGGTGCAGCAGCAGCTGCCGCAGCCGGCCGGGGTCGGCCGACAGCTGCCGGCGCAGACTGTACGGCAGCAGGCTCCAGGCCTCGTCGGTGAAGGCGAACACCGTCACACCGCCTGCAGGCGTCACACGGCGGTTAACAGACATCACACAACAGCAGGTGTGCTCTGTGATGACAAAATGGACATCAGTTATGGTTACCACGTAAGTATGTGTGTATGACATCTCTACAGTACTCTATTCTACCGTAACAAATAATCGAAGCTTGCGGGTATATTGTAACACCCTTCGTTAGCGATTAAGAGGCATTCGGTAACATGTCATTGCTCATCTTAAAGACGAGCAATGACCGAATGCCTCTTAATCACTGATGTTCCAATATACCAGAAAGCTCTGATTTTAATATTTGTATTGTGGAGTAAGTCCTCTTTGTATTTCATCTTCATCTGGGATCTTTACGTGCTTTGGGCCCTTCCGGTCTGGCCAGGGACTCCTCTGACCTTCCAAGAAGCCCCACTTGTGTGTCAAGGGGCCCATTCGGCCCGTTCAGAGGTCCTTCTGACCTAACCAGGGCTACTTTGTCACCCTGCCGACATGCTCAGGGTCCCCTCCGACCTGCCCAGGGGCCCCTCCAGTCTGGCTAGGAACTCATCCGGCATGTTCGAGGGCTCTTCCGACCGGCCCAAAGACCGTTTAGGTCTAGCCAGGGCCCCCTCTGACTTGCCCAGGAGCTCCTCCGATCTGCCCAGTGACTCTTCTGGTCGGACTGCGCTGGCTGCTTTGTTGCCCTGCCAACATGCTCAGGGGGCCCTCCTACCTGCCCCTCCGTGCTGGCTAGGGGCCAATTCGGCATGTTCCGGGGCACTTCTTACCCGCCCAGGTGCCCTTTCGGTCTGGTCAGTGGCCCCTCCGATCTGCACAGGGGCATTTTGAACTTTTCAGGGCCCCTCTGGTCTGTGTAGGGGCCCTCCAGCCTTCTAAGGGGCCCTTTCGACCTGGCAAGGGACTGCGCTGGATGCTTGGTCGCCTTGGGACATGCTCCGAGGGCCCTCCGACCTGCCCTGGAGCCTCCTCCGTGCTGACTAGGCGCCCATTTGGCATGTTCAGGGCCATCCTAACCCACCTAGGGACCTTTCGATATGGTCAGGGGCCCCTCTGACCTGCACAGGGGCCCTTTGAACTTCCCAGGGGCCCTCTGGGGTCTGTACAAGGGCCCTCCAACCTGCTCAGGGGCCCTTATGACTTGGGCAAGGGATTGTGCTGGCTGCTGTGTCGCCCTGCCGATATGCTTAGGAGCCTCTCGACCTGCCCAGGGGCCCCTCTGTGCTGGCTAGGGGCCCATTCGACGTGTTCAGGGGGCCCTCGTACCCGCTCAGGGGCCCTTTTGGTCTGTCCAGGGGCCCTTCTGACATGCACAGGGCTCTTTTGAACGTCCAAGGGGCCCTCTGGTCTTTCAGAGAGGGTCCTGGTGGCCCTACAGAGCCTCTGCAGTGCTCTAAACTCTCTAAAGACCACGCTTGCGTGGTAAAGAGCCAATGATACCGCGCTTTGCGCGGTCTCGTCGGCCCTTTTCGGCGCGCGCAGCTCGCCGAAAAGGGCCCTCCTGGCCTCCAGGGTGGTGCGGCCGCACCCGCCACCCCCCCCCCCCCCCCTTTGGCTACGTGCCTGGACAGCGGTGTATACAAAATTCACGTGTGATTCTCACGAAGGTCCCAATGGCAATTGTGCAATCAAAACAAAACAAACTATAGGTAGGTAGGTACCTAGGTTGAGACAGGTACTTCTAGCTCAAACCTTATCAGAAGAATCTGCCCCCTCACGGATTTTCTCAATAACCTGAAAACTATGAAGGTGAAACTGACTGATAAGGTACTTATTTTTATTTTTGGGGTTTAAAAACCTATAATTCGAAAATCCGGGATACCTATTTTGAAGAGAATGTCATTTCAGTACCTTATCCTGCATCACGTCAAGTCTTCTCACCAACTTTCAATGAAATTGATGTAGTGTTTTGGGAGATAATGGCGTTTTAATGACGTCATGTCATGCAATTTTTGGTGGAAATACGATAAATCTTTGAAAAATCGTACAAAATAGAGTTTTAAAGCAAATGGCAAATGCAAAACGTCAAAAGAAGGAAAATGACATTCTATTCAAAATGGCTATCTCGGATTTTCGAGTTAAGGGTTTTTGAACCCCAAAATAAAAATGAACGTTTTTTTTGTCGAAATAAATCCACCAAATAAATTTTGAGAATTTGAAAAGTGAATTTCTTAAGCTCGAATACCAAAATAAGGTGACCGGCCCAAATCCGCGGAGGGGAAAAAATGGGGACACCTTTTTGCCACAAAAAGATGCCCCCACGGAGAGAGGCTGGATCCGCCAGTGCCTCCCACCGATTTCCCTCCCCCCCCACACACAGCAAAAAACGACGGCTGGATCTGCCAGTGCCCAAGCGGTCTGCCGTTCACAGTAGAAGGCGAGTATAAGCCCTGAGGTCAGGCAGGTGCCCCAGTGGCGATTAGGGGTCAGTACAGGTTATGCAGGCGCTAGACAGGACCCCCAGTGGCGATCATACACTCCAGAACCAGGCTGGGAGTAGCCACTTGACCCCCAGACGAGGCAGGGTCCCGAAGGCGCCCAGTGTCTATCAGGGATTACCATGACCAGGTGCTGACCGAGGGCCCCTCAGGCCGACCAACTTAAGCCCCTCAGGACGACCTAGGACCCTCTTAGGCCGGCCGAGGGCCCCCTTAGGTCGGCTGAGGGCCCCCTTAGGCCGGCTGGGTCCCTCAGGCCGACCGGGGGCCCTCTTAAACCTAGCATGGGCTCCCTCAGGCCGACTGAGGGCCCATCAGGCTAACCAAGAGCCTTAGGCCGACCGTGGGCCCCCGTAAGCCTAACAAGGGCCCCTTAGGGCAACCGAGGACACCCCCAGGCCGATCGAGGGCTCCCTCGGGCCGAGTGAGGGCCCCTAAGTCCGAACAAGGACTCTTCTTAAACCTGGTAAGCCTGTGTTGGGCTCTTCGGCTGCTCCGCCGCTTCCATATGGGCTGAGGGGCCGAGAGGCCCTCCGGGCCCCTCGGACCAATGGAGGGGGGGGGGGGGGGGGAGGGGGCGCACGTGCCCCATATGCCTCCGCCCCCTGGCTGCGCCCCTGATGAAAGCTCTAATGACTAACAAATAGGATACAAATTGTGAGCTATTGCTGACGAATTTCGGAGAGTACTGTAGGATCAACGAGGAATTGATAACATAGTATCGTCCTGGGTCGCTTTATAAAAAAGGTGTATGGGTACGAAAAAGTTTATCACACTTCCAAAACTGCTTCAGATTGGGTTGTAAGCTATCATCTAACAATGTAACATGTTACAAGGGATTCCCTCCTCTATCTGCATCATTTGTCTTGCCATCGCACGAACAAATGTTGACAATAATGGCGTAGCACACGGGCACAGACGCACATTACATCACATCACATCACATCACATCGCATCACACAGCAGCTGAGAAATGTCCCCGCGGCTGCCGTTTAGCAAAGGTATCACAGCTGACGCTGGGCTCATCAGCCATTTTGGACAGGCGCTGAGGCCGACGCCAACTGAGAGTGCAGTGGCCGGCAGGCTGATCTTACTGGGTCGACAGGGGCCGCCTGCTGTGGTAGGATGGACCAGCTGACGTGCGATCGCACATGACAATAGCGTGACAGTCTGACGGCAATCACTGTGCAATATCTGAGAAGCACTTGGAAGCATTGTGGACGTGATGCGTATCCCATTCTTATCGCGCGATGTGCCGCCAATATGGACAAAGTTGACGGCCAAGTAGGTGGGTATAGTATAGGAATCCTGGCACTATGTCTACACGTCTATCGTAAATCAACACAGGCATTATTTGTGCGATCAATGATTATGAAGCACACTTTTCTGTTCACAAAACATTTCAGACGCATGAGTTTCTACTAATTCCTCCTGCTGTTTTGCTAATCATTTCCGTTGCGAACGAGGCACATCTCTTTCAAGTCGTTTCATTATCATATGATCTACAGCATAATACAATCGTGTGCACTCCCTTCAACATTTAACTAGCATTACCGATGAAAACAGGTACCACATGCTTTACTCTATGCTTCACTCTATGCTATGCTTTACTCTTATATCTGCGCTGCTGTAGCGCATGGTATGCTGCAGCCTGTATAGCCGTTAGCAAACAGGTAACTTGTAAATTTCGAAGTAAAAAAAAACGAATACCATCCGCGATTCGGATAGCTGTGCCCACACCTATTTTGTATTACGAAGACAATGGTAAATTCATGAGTGTGTGTATGCGAATGGTGAAACCGGTGTTTTGAAGACGAGTCGACGACTCCGCGTTAAAAGCAATGACCTTGAAGAGGGTGTAGTATTACGAGGTTTTGCTTGTCTGAGGGGCTGCAATTCTGGACGCATGCCATTGTTCAATTAACAAAGCTGGTCTGTTTTGCCACCGCCGAGTGTCTGACCCAGTTTGGTGCTGACAGCAGCCTCAGACATGGCGGAGATGGCGGCATTGTTGGGTAACAGCCGCGTGTTGACAGTCTTCTTGTCGTCATGATAACAATCACGTGACGAGCAGCGCGGTGTGGCAGCTATTTATGCAAACCGTGCGGTTTACATAACACTATTCAGTGTCATTGAAATACTGCACGCACATGTTTATAATATTTTAAGCCGGAGCTAGTTATTAGACAACTGCAAAGCGTTATCAAGCTATCTACACCGATATACAAATATACCAAAGAAGTTCCGTTGTGTAGTGCTTACTACTTGAGACTCGTTACTTATTATCAATTAAGTCCGAACTCTTGAATACACAGTATACACAATTAAAATGAAAAGCCCTGTCGACCTAATATGCCCCTGAGCAAAGCAGGTCAATCCCTTTGCTAAGCTGAATTATCCGCAGAATTAGACGCTGACATTAAAGAACGTCGAATGCTTCACAGCATTGCTTCCAAACCGTGGCTGAAAATATTTGGGGCCACAGAGTGCTGTCGGGGTGCAATCGAACGTTGTAAATTTGAGGCACGAAATATAACAATATAATTGTATCTCGCCAACAACTAAAATGTAATAGCATAATGGACAGTGTGGAGTTTTTTTTCTTCTTCTCAAGGTCTTTTGTTAAAGGGAGTGTGTCAACTGTTTTGGAATGTCACATATATTTTTTCTTACGGTAAGTAGCTATTGGTTTGATTGTTGGATACGATGAAATGCACATCTGGAGCACATTTAGTTGATTTTTCACTTATACTGTTTTTTGCTTATTTTTTGTTTCGATATCGATAAAACGATGGCCACTACAGTGAAGGTAATCAGAGGGAAGAAGATGTAATGTAAAACGGCGCTCCTAAGACAATAACCGATCGATACGAACAATGTAAACAAACCGTCGAAAAGCAAAATGACCGTCGAGGTTCTGTTTGGCTGCTGCTATCAGCGCTCACGAGCTGTTTTGTTGAAATACTATTGGCCGGCGCTAACGATATGCTAGCAAATTTGTATCGATATTTCGATATTAGCAATTCTTCTAGTAGTGGTAAGCCCTCTGGGGTGGTATACCTGATAACTTTTTGCTACCAGCCAGTTGCTGAGATCTTTGGAATATCTCAGCAACTAGTGTGCATCTGTTGAAATGAAAGGCATGGTTCGATTCAGAAAATGCTGTCCAATAAACCAGTATCAAACACCCAAAATAAGCGATGTCAGAAGACACACTCCCTTTAAGTGACGTATTCATGGCGCCCTACGGTTCATGATCATCATACAAACAAGGATCTAACGAGCAAACAACATTACATAATGCATCACTCATTGCATTTAAACAACTTCATGGTACGGTCATTTTGTCTATTTTACAACTGTCTATTTTAGAAAATGATAATCCAACTGCAATTCCATGGGCGTCGGAGACGGGGGGGGGGGGGCGAGGCGGGGGGACGGTAGAAACGTCCCCCCCCCCACACATTGTCAGTTTTTAACATTAGGCCTATGGGCCTAATGGGCGTTGCATGGAAATAATCAACTTCAGAATGCCTCCGTCCCCCCAACTTTCGGAAAGTGGCGGCGCCCTTGTGCAATTCCTTTGACTGATAATCTCGTAGATACCGTACAACAGCGAAATTCATGAGTCGTGAGTGAGGAGTGTTGCTTAGAGAGCCGGCTCTCCTACAACGAACACATGATTGAGGCCTTCTAACGTTTAGGCCAGAGACCCGCGAGGGCCGTGAATGTCAAGAGCCGTGAGGACGGTGGCCGTGTGCTGTAGCATTAACGTGTGGTGGTATGTCCTACTCACCGCGAGACTCCAGCAGGTTCTCCAGACCGGCCCGCTTCACTAACGACAGGAACCGGAGCAGACCGAGGTGCCGCAGCCGTTCCGACAGCCCCTGCTCTTCGGCGGCCTGCTGCTGCTGTTGTTGCTGCTGCTCCTCCTCCTCCTCCTGACGGTCGACCGGCAGCTGCTGCAGTACCAGCCGGTCACTGCTGGCCACCTCCTGCAGCTCCGTCTGCGGCCCCTGCTGCTCTACCCCCGGACCGGCCAGGCCCGACACCTCACCGCCGCCGTCCAGCAGGTTGGAGCTGAGCTCGGTCAGCCGCAGCGGGGCCGTGGTGCCGGCGTACCGCGGCGAGATGAGCCCGCGATCCGCCCTGACGCCGCCCTCCAGCGGCACGTACGTGGCCACCTTGTGCGAGGCCTGGCCCTGCGGCGGCAGGTACTGGTAGCCGGGCACGGACGGGGGCCGCGTGTGGACGATGGTGGCCGTGTAGGTCGGCCGCTGCGGGAGCAGCGTGCCACCCGGGCCCGGCCGGGTGACTGTGGTGTAGGCCGTGTCTGGACGGGGGCCGTGTCTGGACGGGGGCCGTGTCTGGACGATGGTGGCCGTGTAGGTCGGCCGCTGCGGGAGCAGCGTGCCACCCGGGCCCGGCCGGGTGACGGTGGTGGCCGTGTAGGTCGGCCGCTGCGGGAGCAGCGTGCCACCCGGGCCCGGCCGGGGGACGGCGGTGTAGGAGACGGCCGGGCCGGGCAGGGCCGCCGTCAGGGACGGCAGACCGCCGGTCAGCGTGGCCCTCGGCACCGGGCGTATGCCCGCCGTTGTGGAGTGGTAATGGGAGTGGTAGTGGGTGTGTTGGTTCAGACTTCCTCCAGTACCGGAGCCAGAGTGTCCGCCGGTACTACCCGGGTATCCTGCGTTCCCCTTTCCTCCTCCGTGTCCTCCTCCGTTTCCTCCACCAGTACCGCCGGGATATCCTCCGTCTCCCTTTCCTCCTCCGTTTCCTCCGATAGTACCTCCGGGATATCCTCCATCTCCCTTTCCTCCTCCGTGTCCTCCTCCATTTCCTCCGCCAGTACCGCCGGGATATCCTCCATCTCCGTTTCCTCCTCCGTGTCCTCCTCCGTTTCCTCCGCCAGTACCGCCGGGGTATCCTCCGTCTCCCTTGCCTCCGCTGTGTCCTCCACCAGTGCCTCCTGGATAGCCTCCGTTCCCCTTTCCTCCGCCGCTACCACCTGGGTATCCTCCATTTCCATTTCCTCCGCCGTGTCCTCCTCCATGTCCTCCACCGGTGCCTCCGGGATATCCTCCGCTTCCACTACCGTGTCCTCCACCAGTACCACCGGGGTATCCTCCGTTCCCCTTTCCTCCGCCGTGTCCTCCGCCGGTGCCGGTACCACCGGGGTATCCTCCGTTCCCCTTTCCTCCGCCGTGTCCTCCGCCAGTGCCGGTACCACCGGGATATCCTCCGTTCCCCTTTCCTCCGCCGTGTCCTCCGCCAGTGCCGGTGCCACCGGGGTATCCTCCGTTCCCCTTTCCTCCGCCGTGTCCTCCGCCGGTGCCGGTGCCACCGGAGTATCCCCCTCCGGTGCCCTTACCGTGTCCTTTGCTGGGCGGTCCGTAGGCGGTGGACGGCGGTCTGGGCCGGACGTTCGGAGGTCCGTAGGTGGTTACTGGCCGCGGCGGGCCGTAGGTCAGCGTCGGACGGATCGGCGGCCTGGGCCTGGGGCGCGGCGGCGGGCCATAGTGAGATGGCACCTTGCTAGGGCCGGGGTACTTGTGCCCCGAGTTGCCTTTTCCCTTGCCGAAGAACGGGAAGAAGAACGCGTCAACCACGGAGGCGAGGACCAGGACCACCAGCACGACCCCGCACTTCATGGCGACACTGCGGCCAAGTCCTGAGTACCGCAGCCGCGATGTTCGTACGTCCCTTCCGTCCGGCACGCGACGCACAAGTGCCACCCTCACCTGCCGTCGGCCGCTGGTCGACTTTCATCCTCGGCCGACGCCGCGAGGACGACACTTTTTCTCCCAATGCAAACGGGGCGCGAATTACAAAACCGGCATCCGGCCCGATATGCCGAAACCCGGCGGCGTCTGTACCGCCACGCCGGGAGCCGAGAACAATGCGCGGCGGGTGGCGCAAAGTGTCGCCGCGCCCTCCTCCCTCCTCCCGACGCCGCGACTGCCGCGCAAGCCGTGCGAAACGGAAAACGAAAGTGCGGCGTCCTCGAGTGTTGTCCATACACGTCAGCTGCTGCTCTGAATGTGTCCGGCACGCGTCGCCGCCGACAGAGGAGGACGGGTAACAGACGGCGCCTCACGGACGCTGCCGTGCGGACCGCGCCGCAACACCGCAGGAGAAGTGGTAATTATACCGCGGACCGAGCGGCCACGTGACGAAAACAGGGGTGGCGTCACCTCCCCAGTCAGATGTGTGACCAGCAGACCGCACCAGACATGCAGGTGGTAACTATAGTGTAAAGATGCAACTCACATTAGCTACTGGAGGAAACGGTGGCCGTCATGACACCAGACATGCAGGTGGTAACTATAGTGTAAAGATGCAGGTGGTAACTATAGTGTAAAGATGCAACTCACATTAGCTACTGGAGGGAACGATAGCCGTCATGACACCAGACATGCAGGTGGTAACTATAGTGTAAAGATGCAGGTGGTAACTATAGCGTAAAGATGCAACTCACATTAGCTACTGGAGGAAACGGTAGCCGTCATGACACCAGACATGCAAGTGGTAACTATAGTGTAAAGATGCAACTCATATTAGCTACTGGAGGAAACGGTAGCCGTCATGACACCAGATATGCAGGTGGTAACTATAGTGTAAAGATGCAGGTGGTAACTATAGTGTACAGATGCAACTCACATTAGCTACTGGAGGGAACGATAGCCGTCATGACACCAGACATGCAGGTGGTAACTATAGTGTAAAGATGCAGGTGGTAACTATAGTGTAAAGATGCAGGTGGTAACTATAGTGTAAAGATGCAACTCACATTAGCTACTGGAGGAAACGATAGCCGTCATGACACCAGACATGCAGGTGGTAACTATAGTGTAAAGATGCAGGTGGTAACTATAGTGTAAAGATGCAACTCACATTAGCTACTGGAGGGAACGATAGCCGTCATGACACCAGACATGCAGGTGGTAACTATAGTGTAAAGATGCAGGTGGTAACTATAGCGTAAAGATGCAACTCACATTAGCTACTGGAGGAAACGGTAGCCGTCATGACACCAGACATGCAGGTGGTAACTATAGTGTAAAGATGCAACTCATATTAGCTACTGGAGGAAACGGTAGCCGTCATGACACCAGACATGCAGGTGGTAACTATAGTGTAAAGATGCAGGTGGTAACTATAGTGTAAAGATGCAACTCACATTAGCTACTGGAGGAAACGATAGCCGTCATGACACCAGACATGCAGGTGGTAACTATAGTGTAAAGATGCAGGTGGTAACTATAGTGTAAAGATGCAACTCACATTAGCTACTGGAGGAAACGGTAGCCGTCATGACACCAGACATGCAGGTGGTAACTATAGTGTAAAGATGCAGGTGGTAACTATAGTGTACAGATGCAACTCACATTAGCTACTGGAGGGAACGATAGCCGTCATGACACCAGACATGCAGGTGGTAACTATAGTGTAAAGATGCAGGTGGTAACTATAGTGTAAAGATGCAGGTGGTAACTATAGTGTAAAGATGCAACTCACATTAGCTACTGGAGGAAACGATAGCCGTCATGACACCAGACATGCAGGTGGTAACTATAGTGTAAAGATGCAGGTGGTAACTATAGTGTAAAGATGCAACTCACAGTTGCTACTGGAGGAAACGGTAGCCGAAATGACACCAGACATGCAGGTGGTAACTATAGTGTAAAGATGCAGGTGGTAACTATAGTGTAAAGATGCAACTCACATTAGCTACTGGAGGAAACAGTAGCCGTCATGACACCAGACATGCAGGTGGTAACTATAGTGTAAAGATGCAGGTGGTAACTATAGTGTAAAGATGCAACTCACAGTAGCTACTGGAGGAAACGGCAGCCGTCATGACACGTCCGTCGTCCATGTCAAAACGCCTATATCATGGTCATAATCAGTACAACTAGCAGGGTTTGGAGAAAAGAGATTCACTTCTAATGTTGTTATGGTTAGATATGTTCAATGATTTATGGGATTTTGGAAACGTACTATTGTTTTAGACTTTCATCCTCCCGTATTGTACGCATACGTGTATGCATTTTTCCTCTCAAACCGGTGCTATGTTCAAAACAAATGTAGGTATTTCATGGATGTAAAATTGGATAATAATCAAAGCCATTGTTTATCCAGAGAAGAATGAGAAAAGGGAGATAGGGCAGATCTTTGCGGCAAGCCCTACTTCTCTTCGCCACAGTTGCATGCAATATACCAATATTGATGCGGCGCCACTTGAAAGATGGGACATAATTTTGTATTATTATTAATTTCGCTGGCCTCCCGCAGAGTCCAATTCTATCAAGTTTTACCAGGGCCACTAAATTTATAACTTTTTCGAATGCGGCCTTAACCCGCGCGGCGCTGGGGGGGTAAATTTTACCCCCCTCCCGGGTTTTCGCTATAGATTCAAAACTACACTAGATATCGACGCGAAACTTTCAGTACCTTATTTGGCATCGATTTGACGTCTTCAGATAAATTTTGGAGAAAATCGGTCGAGAAGTTTTTGCGAAAATAGCGTTTTAGTGACGTCATGTAACGCCATTTTCGGTCCAAAATGGACGAAACTTTGATCGATGATAGAACAGCGAGTATTGAAGCAAATTGCAAACAAAGCACGTCAAAAGGAAGGAAATGACATTCTCTACAAGATGGCTATCTCGGATTTGCACAATTTTGATTTTCTGATCCCCAAAATGCAAAAAAATCGTTTTTATTTTTTTCAAAGTTTACAAAATCCAAAATTGTGAGAATTAAAAAAAAACCGGAAGATATGTCAGATAACCATCTCTAATGAGTGACTATTCCAAATTTCAAACAATTATCTATATTTTTGACCCCCAAATGACACTAATAAGTGTTCAATGTGATGGACGCATTTTAAAAAAATCGCAAATTTTGACATTTCTAGACATCGTACACAAAAACAAATTGCACCATTGGACTGCTGTGGCAAAACTGAACCGTAAACATGTGTCGGTTATTGCAAATTTTGGATTTCAAAATTTGACCTTTTTTGCCTGATCTTGACCTGACCTTGAGGTCAAATGTCAAAATAACCATTATTTTTGGATTCTACGTCTGAAATAACCCATGAGACATGTGTCACATGGGTTTCATATTACTTTTTCACAGTGTGACCTTTTGTGACCTGACTTTGACCTTGACCTGTACTTAGTATGATATTCATACTCAAGCATTACCCTCTCCTTATATTTAGAAGTGTTTTGGCAGAGTTTCGGCGCGCTGCTGTTGATAGTCCGGTCTCTGCAGCCAATAATCTCGAAAACAGGTGGTTTTGACCTTTGACCTGACCCTGACCTGATATGTGACCTTTTAAATAAAATTTTAAGAATTACTTAGAATCTTCCCATCGAGAGCTTCCGATCGCCGCCTTGCGCGTCTCGCTGCGATTATTGGTTCGGGAGATAAGAGGGGGGTAAAATTTACCCCCCAGCGCGGCGCGTTCGGATGGAGACCCCAGCGCCGCGCGGGTTAACCCTCGCCCTACGGGAGCTTTTTCACCTTTGCCCTACGGGGGGGGGGGGCTGACAGGCCCCCTGTTAACTTCCAAACCAGGCAACTTAGAGCAATGCGGTAAGAACCAGCATGTTGCCTGTCATGAGAGGAATCTAACAGTATCGATTTTTAGGTTTCAGGTCAACGGGTGATCTTCCAGGTCAAGTGAATGACCCAAGATCGACCACGTCCAAAAATTAGTATAAGTATAGCGCTTACTATAACTTCCGAACAGAGAGAGATAGAGAGACACCGTAAACGGAAACGTGTTGCCTGTCATAAGGAAAATCCACAGGTATCCTATTTTGAGCATCTAGGTCAACCGGTGACCTTTGGGGTCAACAGTTGACCTTGACATGACCTTGACGAAAAGGTCCTAGGTCACGATTTAATAGTTGTATACGCGTGAAATTTGGACAGGATACGTATAATTGTTGTAAACTCAGCTAGTGAAAATTTCAGCAAGATGCGCCGCATGTGTAAACAGTTATTCAAGAAAACCTCAGGGGGGGGGGGGGGGCTGTCAGCCCCCCGTAGGGCGAGGGTTAAAGGGAAATAATGACCTTTTCCCACACAAAAAATGGAGTTAGCACTTGAAATCGACAGACGAGGCCAAAATATGATGTAAATTCATCGCATGTTGCATATACAAATTCCCTCCGAGAGATATTTCAAGTTAAACTTGATAAGCGTTCCACACTTTAACGACCGGTTGGCTTGCAAGTACTTTTCGGTTTCCATCAAACTACGGGCTCTTCCCGTATTGCTTTTTTACGCAATGGTGTGGAAAATATATTTTACGTTCTACTTGTTATGATCCTTTACAATTAACAACCATTGAATACAAAGGTAACCAAATTAGCAGTTTACTTTTGCACCCAACGGCGGCCTAGTTAGCGGTTGCGACCCTCAATTTTTGCAAATTGGTTCACTTATTTTCAACATTAGGAGTTTTGCATAGTTTTGCCTCTGGTTGTATATAACACTATGCCTTATCTTATCTTGATAAATAACCATTTTCCCCCCAAATACCAATCATTGGAAAAACCGGCAATTTACCCCTATTCCCTGCGGGCGGCCAGAATTACGTTAACCTGCGGGGAGGGGGGGGGGGCAGATTCTGCCCCCCCCCCCCCCAGAGATCTCGAGAACCGCTCGGTCGATTTCGATGGAGAAAACGCCATTCGATTTGTCATGACAAGATCTCTCTTTTTGGACACCGATCATTTTGTTTTGTTTAAAAATGGGGAGCCAGGGGGCAAACAATCCCCAAATTTTGGGTGTTTTTTGAAAGGTCATTGCGGCCATGTGGCTCGACCGATTTCCATGCCCTAAACGTTTTTGAGCTTGAAATGTACTGGTCTTTAATATTTAAAAAGACAAAAAAAAATAATAGGCGTATTCAGGGACTGTAAAATTGGGGGATTTTCTGAAGAAGAAAAAATGTGCTGTTCATGATTGTTTGGGACAACATGAACGTCACATGTGGGCATTATATGCTGTAATTTGTTAAATTTGATATATTACTCTTGAAAAATGCAATCGCTAAGGTGGCCTCAAATTGTACCTCAAGTTGACGCCATCGTGTTTTTCTCGTCAAGGTGCTTCGAATCATATCCATGTTGACCAGGTTAGGTCAACATAGAAGTTTGACCTCAGGTCAAGGTCAAGGTACTGTTCAGGTCAAGGTGCCGTTGGTGATTGTTTGGGACAACATGAACGTCACATGTGGGCATTATATGCTGCAATTTGTTAAATTTGAAATTTGCTCTTGTAAAATGCAATCGCTAAGGTGGTCTCAAATTTTATCTCAAGTTGACGCCATCGTGTTTTTCTCGTCAAGGCGCTTCGAATCATATTCATGTTGACCAGGTTAGGTCAACATAAAAGTTTGACCTCAGGTCAAGGTCAAGTGGTGACCCAAGTAGGTCAAGTTGTATATTGGGAGACGTATTTCGATGAGACAAACACATTAGCACCGGGTTCACTTCTCTATCTTCATTCTGTCAAGAGTTATATACAAAAAAAGTGTTGGTGACCTCGGATGACCTCGGCTGACCCTGTATGGGTCACTGAACAAAATTTTCACCTGGGCCATCATGAATGGCCTACGATAACATGATCCAGTAGGAATTGGGCTGATATCATGCTAATGTGTTTGTCTCATCGAAATACGTCTCCCAATATACAACTTGACCTACTTGGGTATCCTCGGAATAGGAAGCATTTCAATATTTCCCCATTTACTTACAATAGGAGGTCACGAAATTGACCCGACCTAAGGTCACCGATATAACAAATACGATATATACGAATTATAGGTATCTATGGCCTTATGAAACCCTGTAAGGTTGAAACCGATCGGCTAACAACTGTGGCTGTGGTATGAACGCACACTTTTTGGAGGTGGGGTCACGTGACCTGGCCTGGTGACTTGACCTGAGATGACCCGAGGAAAAACATTCAGACTATGTGGGTAATTGATGCCCAAACAGCTGTGAGAAATTTGGCGGCAATGTGCGCCGCCGTTTTTCCGCTATTCAGGAAAAACTGTATGGGTTGGGGTTGGGGGGCGGAAATCCCCCCCCCCCCCTCCGGCCGTGCGCGTGTAAAGGGAACGATTCACCTTGTTTTTTTTTGTGTTTGAAATATACCGTACCTCAAGTATCCGTCCCGTCTCCAATCGCTAATTGGCTGGTGTTTCCCTTATAAGGGACACGGAGCGGGATTTCCTTGACATATTGCTTGCTAGTTAGCAGTAAAATGTTGAGTTGAGTTAAAAAACATGTTGAGTTAAAAAGTTAGCATGTTGAGTTAAAAAACACGAATATGACTTTGGTTTGGACCATATATGGATATCTGTGGAGAAAAGGTAAGTATATCTTTGCATGACACGTGACGTCATACAACACCAGTGGGTGGACCTGACCTGACTGGCTCCGCCTGCCGCCTACTACAGTCTCTGACAAGGGGCCGTCGCGCCGCCCGGGCGGCTGAGCGAATATTAGCGAGGCGTCGTGATCTGAGACCAAGGGCGGATCCAGAAAGGGTGATTTGGGTCAGTTGGGGGGGGGGGGGGGGGGGGGAAATCCCAAAAAGTCTCACACAATTCTGAAAACTCATCGGATTTCGCTTGCTTGTGCATCGATAACTGATTTAAAACAAACTTTCCATAGGAATAGTTGCTTAGATTTTATATTACCTCAGGAAATATGTCAAATTTGCGCCGATTTCAGGTGGTTTTTGGGGCCATGGCCCGTATTCCCCCCCCCCCCCTCCCCCTAGATCCGCCTATGTCAGATACTACGTGTCAGAGAGTGTAGGATGTAACGTCAACAAATCAGCCAATCAGCGATCGGAGTACGATGCCCGCTTGTGGTACGGTACATATTAAACGCTGAGAAGGTGGAGTGTTTCATTTAACCTATTGTTTGTCGTACAGCCCCCCCCCCCCCCCACCACTGGTCCATGCTCCGCCACCGCGTCTGACCCCTGCAGCCGATCTGCAGCCGGACTTTCCCCACAGCTCGGCCGACCCCCGTGCGTCACATTGGCCGCTGGAGCGCCAGCCGCCGATCGGACGTCACAACTCACAATAGCGTCACGCCCGGCCGGCCACGGCCGACACACAGCCAACACAGCCCGCCACAGTGGCGACCAACTGGGCCGCCGTATTGTCTCCGTGACGGGGGGACGGCTCCCGCAAATACGACACACAGCCGGCCGCAGGTTACACCCACCATCATCGACCAGTGGCGATCAGTCTATTTGAAATTGCATCCACTTATAGATTCTAGAGTTAGATGTCCAACGTCTCCACTGGTTGAAAGGCAAACATTAAATAGACAATACATAACGGCTGGTTTTGTTGGTTCTGTTCTATTTTCCAGGTCTTATATTCAGTACAAACACAAATCGCAGCATATGCGTTTAGGGAGCAGTAAACACATTCGCAAAACCGAATTCAAGACTACAAACGAGGGGTGAGAATATCAAGCCAAAATAAGCAACTAATGCGGTGCTAACTTATCCAAACTACGAACTTTGCTGTTTGCACAACTGCGCACAAACAAATGCAGGCCCTTTCAGTCAGTAATGTTGTGAGAACGCGGCAACAGAGTACAAGAAATCCATTGATATTGCATGTCAATAGAAGTGAGTGCATGAAGTCGCGGTTAATGCAGTTTTTTACCGCCACCGCCAGCCCAGGGCGGTAGTACGTGATGTTTTATTAGGTGGCCAGTTAGTGGCCACACACTCCATACCAGGCACGTAGCCAAGGGGAATGGGAGGCGGAGGTAGCCCCCCCCCCCCCCTGGTGGCATGGGGCCCTTTTTCGGCGCTCTGCGCTCGCCGAAAAAGGCCGACGGGGGAGCGTGAAGCGCGGTATCATGGTCTCTTTACCACGCGAAGCGTGGTCTTTAGAGAGTTTAGAGCACTTTAGAAACCCTTTAGGGACACCAGGGCCCTCTCTGAAAGACCAGAGGGCCCCTTGGACGTTCACAAGAGCCCTGTGCATGTCAGAGAGGTCCCTGGCCAGACCGAAAGGGCTCCTGAGCGGGTCAGAGGGCCCCATGCACACGTAGAATGGGCCCATAGCCAGCGCAGAGGGCCCCTGGGCAGGTCGAGAGGCCCTTGAGCATGTCGGCAAGGCGACAAAGCAGCCAACACAGTCCCTTGCCAGGTCATAAGGGCCCCTGATCAGGCTGGAGGGCCCCTGGGCAGACCAGAGGGCCCCTGGGAAGTTCCAAGGGCCCGTGTGCAGGTCAGAGGCTCCCTCCTGCCCTGGCGAGAACTAAATGGGCCCCTAGGTGGGTCAGGAGGGCCCCATGCCAAATGGGCCCCTATTCCTCACGGAGGGGCCCCAGGGCAGGAGGGAGGGCCCTCGGAGCATGTCGCAAGGCGACAAAGCAGCCAGCGCAGTCCCTTGCCAGGTCGGAAGGGCCCCTTAGCAGGCTGGAGGGCCTCTGGACAGACCAGAGGGTCCCTGGAAAGTTCAAAGGGCCCTGTGCAGATCGGAAGGGCCCCTGACCAGACCGAAAGGGACCCTGGGCGGGTAAGAAGGGCCCCTGCACATGCCGAATTTATCCCTAGCCAGCACGGAGAGGCCCCAGGGCAGGTCAGAGGGCCCCTTCAACATGTCGGCAGGGCGACAAAGCAGCCAGCGCAGTCCGACCAGAAGAGTCGCTGGGCAGATCGGAGGGGCTCCTGGGCAAGTCCTGGGCAAGTCCCTGGCTAGACCGAAAGAGTCCCTGGGCCGGTCGGAAGGGCCTTTGAGCATGCCGGATGAGTTCCTACCCAGACTGGAGGGGCCCCTAGGCAGGTCAGAGGGGCCCCTGAGCATGTCAGCAGGGCGACAAAGCAGCCAGTGCGTCGCTGGCCAGGTCGGAAGGACCTCTGAACAGGCCGAATGGGCCCCTTGACACACAAGAGGGGCTTCTTTGAAGATCAGAGGGGTCCCTGGTCAGACCGGAAGGGCCCAAAGCACGTAGACATCTCAGATGAAGATTCAATACAAAGATGACTTACTCCACAATACAAATATTAAAATCGGAGCTTTCGGGTATATTGTAACACCCTTCGTCAGCGATTAAGAGGCATTCGGTAACAGGCCATTGCTTGCCTTTAACACGCGCAGTGGAGGGTTGGGACACTTTTGTGCCCCCCACATGTTTTCGTGAATATTTAAGAAACAGAGCAGGGCGGTGTTTGTTGCGTGACATTAACGCGAATTCAATAGCGGAATAGCAATAGAAAAATCAGTTGATCAATTGTTGAGTTATATGGATTTGTATTCCAAGATGGCGCCAAGAATCGCGGTCGGCAAATCGATATCTTCGGAACCAACAGTCGAATGGGGATGATTCAAACGCCATTCGGTAGACAATGCCAATGTTCATCCCCGGAAACAAATTTGGACACATTGCTGGTAACTTGTAACGTCACAGAGGTAAAATTCCTAAAATTGTGACATTTGGCCAGATTCGACCTTCGTGACCTTGTTTGACCTTGAAGATATTGACCGATGGTCAATTTTTTCTCTCAAAGGCAATGTAGGCAATCATATCACCTACCTACTCTGTAAGTTTCATCAATCTAGCTCTAATACTTTCGGAGATATTAGGGGGGGGGGGCACTAAAGTGCCCCCCCTCTCCACTGCGTGTTAGTGTCATTCCCTCTCCACTGCGCGTGTTAAGACGAGCAATGACCTGTTACCGAATGCCTCTTAATCGATAACGAAGGGTGTTACAATATACCCGAAAGCTCCGATGTTAATTTTCTTGTAGAGTAAGTCCTCTTTGTATTTAATATATATCACCCACTCCACATCATTTCTTTTCTCGGATCCCAGATGAGTCCCTGAACAGGTCGGAAGGACGTTGAAAAGGTCGGAGAGGCCCCTTATAGAAGATCTGAAGGGACCCTGGGCCTTTCAACAGTAAGAATGCAGCTGTACAGGAAATAAAACTTAAAATTTTCGCGCCGCTCCGCGGTGCAATTTAACTACAAATGTAATTATAAGCGGGTTATAAAAACAAATCGGCCCGTTTATCGGCGCATGTTATGTTGCTACTTTCCTATATCATTGGGAAAAATAGTTCTCTTTAGCACTTTTTTTCCACACTTTTAAACGCACAATAACATGTTTAGAAGTCCGCACTATACGCAATGCGACGCATTGATGAGAAGGCATTTCCAGGGCATAAGGCTCAACATTTTCGCGCCTCTCCGCGGCACAATTTGTTTAAGAGATCCAGGTCTTGAGCTTAACACAAATATTCCAAGTTGGTATAGCTGATTCCAAATTGGTGTCGCTGGTTCCAAAGTTGATATGGTAGTTTGCTAGTTCCAGCTCCTAAAAGTTGGTATGGCCCATGCCATACATGTAATACTGCATTTTTCATCCTTGTAACGTGCCTTTTCATCCGTTTTGTTTGGCCCTTTCAACGCTTGGGAAGAGACCGTTTCAACGCTCGGGAAGGGGGCTCCTTCTAGGCGCCCCCCCCCCCCCCCCAGGACAAAATCCTGGCTACGTGCCTGTTCAGCTCTATGTCGTCCGATGGGACGAGCGATTCGCTGTATACCAGCCGCCTCATCTGACGACTAGCTACGGTGTTACCACCGTAGCTCACCCGCGACCTGAACCAGCGGGTTGTGACCCGTCCGACGCGAACACGAGACCCGCACACGGGCAGCGGCTGGCCACCGTCGTCGCAGCCGGTCACCGTCAGCAGCGACAGCAGCGCCAGGACGGCGGTGGTCTTCATCGTAGCCTGGGCGATCACAGAGAGATGGCGCCAGCGTCGCTCAGCTGGGGCGTGACCGTTGGCCGTGCGGGTATCACTGCGTCACAAACGTCCCCGGTAGGCCAAGTGTAACGCGCAGCCCAGTCACAACTAGCGCTCACTCAGCAGTTCAACAGAACCAGACCTGGCAGATCAAACCCGCCGTGCACTAGCAAAAGTATGGAGCAAAGTGTCACGACCACAATCACTTAATTACACGGAAAACTCTCAATATGTCACAAGCGCCCGACATGTAAACAATCTCATATGGCAGCCCAAATGGAACATATAACAAAAGGATTTGTTTAATGTTATATGGAACGACACAAAATACACTTGCATTTGCGTACCCATGCTCAAATTATACCTATGTTAAACAAGAAATACTAACTAACTCCCGACTCCCGCCTAGGACCCGTTACGGAACTCGACAGAGCAGGGAAGTTGCTAGGATGGCAAAGTATGTGTGCTAGGCAAAGTAAAAGTTGGTTAGGGTTTTAATTAGAAAAGGTGTCAGTTTTCGGCCTGTTCCAGTCGTTATAGGGGGCCATGACCCCGATTGGCCCACTGGATCCGCCGCTGATTATTGAAGCCTTTGGTCACATGCAATCAAAGCATGACATTCAAACAGTATTGCGGTATAAACAACATGAGTTTGAACATTGAAAATTGACTTAATTAGGTAAAACGGCGCAAGTACGTTGTTGCAATACAAACAAACTGTTAACAGTTTTGGTAGGTATATAGCGTGAGTTGTTGGGCAAAAAGAAAACGGTTAAAGCCTAAAGGGATATTGCCACCTTGCAGGTCAATATGGAGTTTTTGGTGTGTATCGGTAGATTAAGCGTGTCCGATTTTACCTGCAAAATTTGGTTCCCGAAACTCCCCCATTAGATACAAAAAATAGATTTGCACCACTCATGATTGGCACACATTCGTAAAATTGGAGTCGCCTCATCACTATTTAGAATCACTTCATTGCGGGCTATGACTTGCTTTTGAATATTGCAAACTAAACATCACCATTCCGTCAGTGCACTTTAAAATTAAAATGCGTATACAGTTAATTCTATTTTCAACAACCATAGCCTCTTTCATAATAAAACATAAATAAAACAGCAAGAATGGCTATGGCTCTACTTTGGGGCCGCAGGAGATTTGTGACCACAATACCTCATAACACATATAGACTTTTAAAGGTCAATTCTCGGCGAATTCGGACGTTTCGGCTTTGGGCGGGCGCCAATTTCACAGCCAAACTGGATGAGAGCGGCCATCGTGAATTTAGTACTGAGCACAGCTGGGACCAACGTTTTGGAGTCAGAAATAAATAAAATAATACATTGCCGATACCCTACTTTATGTGCTGCAGGAGCAAGTTTGAGCTTGAGCATACACGATTGTTGATCCCCACCATTCTTTTAAGTTGCTTTTTAGAAATCCTTCGGAGGTGGCAATATACCAACTCTATTTGTAACAGGGGGGGGGGGGGCAGATTCCGCCACCCCCCTCATGTTTTCCGCAGATATATACAGAACCGCTGTGAGCAGGTTCATGAAATTTTGGTAATTTTCCCAAAATAGATTTCCACATATTGGAGTCAAAATTATGTGTTCCTAATTTGAACAGAGGCGGTTCCAGGGCACGTTTTTGGGAGGGTTCAGCGGCGACATTTGGCGATAATACGGAAATGCGATCTTCACAGTTTCTTCCTAACTGCCTCAAGTATGAAGGAGTTACATCGGTTTACGGTGATTTAAACAAGTGCAAATTAGTTGATGTTAATGAAATATCATACAATTTACATGGCAGAGGCGGTTTCAGGGGCTTGAAAAAGAGGGGGGTTCCAGGAAGTATTCAATGCTAGGTGGGAAGCCAATAGAGTGATGTAAGGGGCATTTATAGCTATCAAGATGTATAAGATAGCTTCTCCTTCCATTATTTTCATAATGTATTACATATAGAGTTGCAGGGGCGTGTTCAGGCACATGCAAAGGGAGGGGACTGGCATGTTGATGACGATATGCCAGCGATTACGGCGCATTAGACGGTTAGTTTATAATTATATATGCACATATGAGGCTAAGAGAGGGAATTAATACATTTTGGCAGAGGCGCACTCAGGAATAAAAGAAAAGGGGTCATATTATTGCTAGGAAACTAAGATGCATGGGCCCACAATGACATAAGATACTGCAGTTTTCGGATGAAACATGCACCACAGGGTACTCTACGAACGATTATAAGATAATAGGCGAGTCCAGATAGGGTAAAAAGGGGGTAAGCAATGTGAATTGAAGTTGTAAGTGAAATAGTCACTGTTGACTAGTTAGTATCATACTAGCGGTTAATATACCTATCAAAAAGTTTTGCACCTCCCCAGTTTGGATCCTGGATACGCCTATGATGAAGTACAACATGCAAAAAAGGAACTATCTACGATCAGTAACGTTTTTATAGTGCTGGGTAGCAACTTGCCTGCGGTTAACTTTTTTCCTATTTAACCTCCCTTTTTCACTAACCTAGTACCGCCTATGGCAAAAATATGCTTTATAACTGTTCTTTCTAATTTCATAATAACACAACATTTCATTTATAAAAAAACATAAAAAAAGGATTTATTACGCATTTAAGTCACTCCCATATTGAGTGACCTGCACACGCCTATGATTTTTGCATTTTCAAAAGTCCCACCATATGTTAATCTCCAATTCAACCTCTATCGATTCCTATTGGTTGCATTAAAACCGGTTGATAAACATGACAACTGTGTTGATCACAAATACCACTAAAATTTGTAGTTTTTGCCCCCTTGTTGCCCCCTATCATTTTTGTATGTATTTTTTCTTTTTCATTTTTTAGAAATTTAGATCGTGTTGAGGGGAATCAAACGCCGTTTTATTTGTGAAAATCGGAGGGGTAGATCTCGAGATCTCCGGGGGGGGGGGCGGAGTCCGCCCTCACCCCTGTTACAAATAGGGGTAGTTAGGAGCCTGTTACAAATAGGGTCAACTGGCATTTTTCATCAGTCATGCATTGCTCACGTCTTTTTGCCTTTGTGCTAGGTTTGCGTCTCATCTTGCCCACCCAGTGGTTTTCCCTTAAAGGGAAATAATGACCTTTTCCACAAAAATGGAGTTAGCACTTGAAATCGCCAGACGAGACCAAAATATATTGTAAATTCATCACATTTTGCATGAAAACTTTCCTACCGAAAGATATTTCAAGTTATAGTTGATAAGCGTTCCACACTTTTAACGATCGGTACTTGCAAGTACTTTTGGTCCTCATCAAACTGCGGGCTTTTCCCGTATTGCTTTTGTACGCAATGAGTGGAAAATATATTGTGCGTTCTGCTTGTTGTAATTATATGCCCGGCGATCTTCTAAAACTAACAGCGATTGGAAAAAGTGTCAATATAATCGGAAGCTCATCGATGCACATCAACGGCGGCATAGTTAGTGGTTGCGACCCTCAATTTTTGAAAATCGATTCATTTGTTTTCAACATTAGGAGTTTTGCATAATTTGTATGTGGCTGTATATAACACTATGCTTTATATTATCATGAAAAATAATAATTTTCCCCAAGAAACTAACAAACAATAACACAAAACTGGCAATTAAATCGGAAGCTCATCGATGCACATCGACGGCGACCTATTTAGCGTCGGCGATTTGTTTACAAAGTCATTGTCATGCTTCTCGGCGCACTTTACCATTGTGGCGAGTTGTTCCTGATTAGTATACCCAAGTCCCGTAGCATGCTTTGTTAATGACGTCACTGGTGCCATTCTTGTGTAGCATTGCAAAATATATCTGATTTTGAGTTGAAAGCTAATTAAAGACTTATTCAAATGATTGTTTTTAAGTTTGAATTTTCTTGTTAATCATTATTAAAGGTATTTTATCACTGTATTTCATAGTAGTTGACACTTCAGAAACTTATGACGTAATAATATTGTATCCAATATGCATTTCCCTCGCCTTTTGCTATTGTGGCGCAGTGCCGAGTGCTTTGCGAATACTTGCTTGCCTGGGGTTCAAATCATTCCGCCCTTATTTCATCCGAGTTGGTATAGTTTGCATGTTGTTGTTATTCATGACTTATACTGATAGTCAGTCATGCATCACGGATGCTTCACGGATTGCTTCACGGATCAGTTTGATCGGAAACGTCACAGAGCCTCGAAAAATGCCGCACTCGATGTAAACAATGGTAGGGAAGGACGAATTTGTCAATGACCTTCATGAAGTACACAAGGAACTTGTTTTGTATTTTTTCCCAAACTTACAACTTTGAATTTGGGAATCATTTTATTTCATTCTTAAATTTAAATAAAATAATTTTAAAACCATAACGGTAGCCTAAGAAATTGTTGCTAACAAAATCAAAAGGTCTTTATTTCCCTTTAACCCTATTACTGTAGGGCTAAAAAGAAACCGTAACTGTCGGGGGAGGCTACTCCGCCTCCTCGTATCACGGAAACCACTGGACCAATTTACTCCGGAAAAGCGTCATTCGATTCCATGCAGCTGAAACTACATTTCTACATTCACAAATACGCAAAAAAATTCCATGGGCGGGTACAGGTAGCAAAAAATGGGAGAGCGTGTTTTTGTATATTTTTGTTTGCCCTGGGACGTTGTTTGAACGCAATGTTTTTCATGTTGTTGTATTTCGCCTCCTAATTCTATTATATAATTGTTTTAAAAGTTTGGGTAAATTAACTCAATCGCGTACTCAGGCAATTCAAAAGGTGGTGGTGGGGGGGGGGGGGGGGGTATCTAAAGATGGCACTATAATATTTTTGCGATTTGATTTCTGTTTTGGCGGCTTATAATTCGATGTGTATGCATGACAAAATAAATAATAGCAGTTTTATTTATATTGGCGCAGTGGCGTGCTCAGGAGGGAAAGGCGGCGGGGATTGAGACTTGTATTTTGTGATCTTTATCTTTGCTTCATAAAATCCGGATAATCCTAAACATATCATCCCTTTAATAGTTTGGGGAAATTAACCCAATGGCGTCCCTAGGCAATTCAAAGGGGGTATCTAAAGATGTCACTATAGTATTTTTGCCGATATCATTTATGTTTTGGCTGCTTATAATGGCATGTGTATGCATGCAAAAGTAAATACTGGCAGTTTTTATTTGTGCGGTGGCGTGCTCAGGAGGGGAAGGGGAGGGAAATTGAGCCTCGTCTTGTGTTCTCTTGATCTTTGCTGATTGATATATTTTGCTGTGTAGTGTCGCCATGGGTTCACAATTCCCCCCTAATTTTATTCCGGATACCGCCTGTAGCATTGGTCCATGCGCGTGTCGCTCACCCCTGGGACCGCCTATGCCCCAAAATACAATTGTGATCCATGCAGATGATATCGCATGAGATTACCGACAGCAAAACAACGTTCTGGGGCACTAAACTCAATACGTGTGTACGGAGTCAAACACATGCCCCCAACATCCGTCCCTGGAGTCGCCCTTGGGTAACACAAAATTACAAAACAAATATGGAACGTGTGCAAGACATTGCTAAAACAGGTCATTAAGTTTCAAGTTGATATATTTTGCTATGTAGTTACACGTCCTGGGTCCACGATTCCCCCTTAATTTCATCCCTGGGACCGTCTATGCCACTAAATACAATTACGATCCATGCAGATGATATTGTACGAGATCCCCCACTGAAAAATAACGTTTTGAGTTACTAAGCACAATGTGTGTGTGTGTACGGAGTCAAACACATGCCCCCCACAATCCGTCCCTCGAGTCGCCTGTGGGCAACCCAAAAATAGGTTTAGAAAAACGCGCAATGTGTGCAAACGGTAGCTAAGAAGGTTCACTGAGTTAGAAAAAATTATTATCTGTCAGATTTTCATGTAATGTCAGTGACCCAAAATGCCTCCCAAAATTCGTCCCAAGAGGCGCCCATGCGCAATCCCCCCAAAAATTAGAAAATGTTCAACATGTCTACAAATAGCAGCAAGAAAAGGTGTGCAAGTTGTAAGATTGTATCTACAGCGGTTAGAGAATGGGAATGGATTCCCTATGAAAGCCGAAACACGCTGAAAACCAAAACATGCCAAAAAAACACGCCTGGTGCCGCCCCTGGTGAGCTGAAAACTTTGAGCATTGCGCCAAAATGTCACAAAATGACACACATTGACACTGGTTTTAGGAAAAGTCAAAAAGTTTGATGGCCGTATCTCTACTTGTTTGAGGACAGGAGCAGACAAACCTTAGGGGGAGGGGGTTCGTTTTGCCCCCCCCCCCCCCCGACTCTAATAGGGCTAACGGGAATGTGTCTACTCACATCGCTTATTTGTGGTTATTGACACTGGTTTATAGAACATAATTATCTGAATCGAACAATGTTTCCATTTTTCCAGATTCACACCAGTTGCTGAGATATTCCAAAGACCCCTGCAGGAACTGGCTGACCAGTAGCACAAGATTATCGGGTAGACCCGGAGGGCTTATCCACTACTAGAAGCATTGCTAATATCGAAATATCAATACAAATTTGCTAGCCAATCATTAGCGCCAATAGCGTTTCGACCAAACAGCGCGTGAGCGCTGATAGCAGCTGCCCAACAGAGCATCGACGGCCATCTTGCTTTTCGACGGTTTGTTAACATTGTTCGTATGGATTGTTTATTGTCTTAGGTGCGCCGTTTTACATTACACATTTTTCCCTCTGATTATAGTGGTGACCGTTTTTATCGATATCGAAACAAAAAATAAGCAAAAAGAATATAAGTGGAAATTCAACTAAAGGGGCTCCAGATGTGAATCTTATCGTATCCAACAATCAAACCAATAGCTTCTTACCGTAAGATAAATATTTTGGACATTCCAAAACGGTAGACCCCTTAAAATAGGCCCTGGACTGCGTTATTTGTGTTATTTTGGGTATTCCCACATATCTCATTTTTCTAGCTAGTGCATAGCAGGTATACATACAACAACAGTTGCTGTTCTCACCTCCGTATCTGCCCATTCTCCAAAACGCGCCTCGCGACCCCGCTCTGTGCTCACTCAAACAGAAAATGAAAATAAAAGAAAACAGATGAAAGGGGACAGCTAGTGGTATTGAGACCAGTGACATGCAGCAGTGCAGCAGTGCATCAGCAAGAAAGCATCAGCAGTGCAGGATGCCACAGCACATACAGCAGAAGCAGGGCAGCGATGCGGTTTCTGCCGGACAAAACATGCAACATGCACCTGCCACCCCTATTGATAATTATATGCTGTAGGCAGACATTTCTGTACTCAAATTAGCGGTCAACAACCGATCATTGTTTTCTGTTACTTATCAGCATCAGTTATGCTTAAAAAATCCTTGCAATATTAACTGCAACATTATATCAGGCTGAACACTCTGTGCTGAACCATAACCATGAGAAATAATACTGAATGGCAGCTATTAAGCATGGCAAGTAACGAATCCAGTCAATGACAAGTAATAGAACAATGCAATGACGTGATACAGATGCCATTTAACATTTTCAACTAACCAAGAGAGTGTTTCCGGGCAGTGGGTTGGTGAGACAAGCAAGTCGTAGCCGGCTCAGACTCGGCTAGGTCTCCAAAGTCTCTCAGCTGGATCAGACTCAGCTGACGAGCTACACACCAAGCTCTAGGCAACTGGCTCACACTCAGCGCCTTTACAGAGAATTACAATTCTTGCACAGTGCGCAAGTCTGAAACAATCGTGCAATGGTGCACTGTTAATGACGATCTCCATTAGCATTGGAAACGTGACACATTATTCAGACTTTTAAGTTATACACATTCCACGAGGAGGACATACTTTCTCAAAGGCTTCGCTACACACATGTGTCTATGCCCAGTTTGTTCACTTAACCCTCGCCCTACGAGAGGGGGGGGGGGGCTGACAAGCCCCCCTGAGGTTTTTCTTGAATAACTTTTACACATGCGGTGCATCTCGCTGAAATTTTTGGCAGCTGAATTTACAACACTTATACGTAGGCTGTAACTATTTAATTGAAATTGGTTAAGTAGTTTGGGAGATAATCATGTTTTGATGATGTCATGTTGGTAAACATTTTTTGTTGTGAAAAATCGTAAAAAACAGAGTTTTAAAGCAAATTGCAAACGCAATTAACCAAAGATACAAAATGGCATTCTCTTTAAAATGGCAATCTTGGATTTGCAAAATTTTGGGTTTTTGACCCCTAAAATAAAATAAATGAATTTCTGGGGAAAATCCCCACAAAATCAAAATGTTCAAAGATATTAGAAAAACCGGAATATATGTGAGAGAACTGAGTATGAACAATACCCATACCAAATTTCAAAGCAATATCTTCATTTTTGACTGAGTGATGGCTCCCTAGGTGTAAGAAACTGATGACGTCATTTTGGTAAAAATACTAAAAAAAAGTATTTCTGAGCCAAAACTGGTCTAGGAACATGCCTTTTTATTTACATTTATCAATTTCTAATTTTGAGGTTTTCTGAAGAGCAAAATCGATGTTCTGGACGTGGTAAATCCGAGGTCATTCACTTGACCTGGAAGGTCATCCGTTGACCTCAAACCTAAAAATCGCATACTGTTAGATTTCTCTCATGACCCACAACATGCTGGTTCTTACTGCATTGCTCTAAGTTGCTTGGTTTGGAAGTTAACAGGGGGGGGGGGGCTGCCAGCCCCCCCGTAGGGCGAAGGTGAAAAAAGATCCCGTAGGGCGAGGGTTAAGTCGCAACAGTTGCCATTCCGAATCATCTGAATCATTAGGCAGAGAAATACATACAAATTGATGCATAAAGCTGTGAGAACCAGTAAGGCGCCGTAGTTGGCGATGAACGGGCGAGAGCGAACGAAATGTATGGTGCATTTCAACTCGATCGGGCAAGTAGTTTCTGAGACACACAAAAAGGGTGCGCATGTGTGCACGTGCAGATGCACCCCACCCCTGACTTGCAGGGGGAAAAAAATGTATACCTTAGGCAGATTTTTGCATTTAAGTAGGTCAAAGTTTGACACTATTTGTACTAAAGAGGCTGGGTGGGACCCAACTAATGTCAACAATTTAATGGAGCTATGTCGAGGATATGGCTGGAATTTATCGGCAAACGTGGTTTATATACCGTTCTGTCGATGCAAGAGAAAAAAGGAAACAGAACGAGTCGCGAAAGACTGAGCCCATCTGGTCTGGACATGCGGTTCTGCAGACGCGCGAAGATTCGCTGTCCCGCCTTCACGACAGGTGGCGCGTACAGCGGTGCCCGCTCGCATCATCCAGGCGGCGCTGCGAAGGCGCCTCCAGGGAGAGCATTTGTAGGGCCTGTTCCAGTCGCACCTCTAACCTCCTCCAAGTTGCTCAAACATCCAACTGTCCTATACTAATGCACATACAGTTCCAAGTTGGAGCAACTTGGAGGAGGTTAGAGGAGGTTAGAGGTGCCACTGGAATAGGCACGTAGTTACATCAGCCGGGGAAGTTCCCAGGAACCAGCAGCAGTTGTTCGGTGACATCGTCGCTACCCATAACAGCAGGATTCTCTTCACTCCAGGCGGGATGTGCAGCGTGTGGGACGGGCTCCGGATCTGTTCTGGACTGGACTCCAGGGTGAAGAAGAGAGGCTGACCCGATGGTTCGCAGCGCGTGGGACGTGCTCCGGATCTCTGGACTGGACTCCAGGGTGACGAAGAGAGGCTGACCCGATGGTTCGCAGCGTGTGGGACGTGCTCCGGATCTGTTCTGGACTGGACTCGAGGGTGACGAGGAGAGTGTCGGCTGACCCGATGGTTCGCAGCGTGTGGGTACGTGGAGCCTGCCGTCGTGTTCTCACGGAACTCCTCCATCGGACTGATAGCTTCCAGCCGCGCCACTGTGATGTCTACTACGGTGTCGGAAAGTCTCACTGACCGTCACGTAGATGTTATCGGGCCTCCGCTAACATGTTAACTGGGGGGGGGGGGACAAATCCCCTGCAGTGCCTTGAAATTCCCCCCCCCCCCCCCCGTGGAACAAAAAAAAATCCCCCCAGTCGCGGTAATAACATTGAACATCCCGAGCTGAGTCAAGAAAAGGAAACTTTCTATAATTTGGTAGTTCATAAACAATCTGCAGCAGCAGACGAAGTTGAACAATTTGAGCGCACGTTTGGAACATGTCAATTCTATTTTATTCGAATTGACATGTCAATTCGACATGTTCCATTGTGACATCATTACATGAAACAAACCAGTGCTCGTAACGCACGTGACTGGCGGGCAATGTGAACGGGCGATTTGGAACGAGCCGCCACCATGGGCAGACCGTTCCAATTGAAACGCTGGGGCCACCGCCAACGCTATATTTTGCCCCACCCACTTTCTGTTTTGCCGCACCAACTTTTGTCAGATTTGAAGGCTTGCTGGCGCTAAAGTGGTAAATTTCTACCTCAACCAAGCAAAACGATCAACCAATAATAGCCGTTTTCACGAAGGATTATTACCCTGAAAAGAAAATAAAAGTTTCTGAGAAGTTTTGGTGTAGAAGTCTTAGTTCGACGATCCATTCCTTAACTACACAATTTAACATGCGATTTTTTGGCTTGAAATGTCCCTCAGAATCTTCCAATATGTTGGTAAGATTATAATATGTTGACAAAATTGCGGTTTGGAGGTAATTAGCAAGATACACATTGATAGGTCAGTTGAGCTGCCAGATCTCGACCGACTGAAACTTGTCAAAACTTCAGAACGGTTCAGAAAATTATGTGGCGTGTGACGCTATTGGCCGCAATGGACTCGCCCAATCCGGCCCAATCTGGCGGCCGGCCTGTGCGGCTTGGCTTTGTCCATGTGCGCGCGGCACGCGGGTCGCAAGCGGCAGCGAATCGATGCTGGCCCATCAATGTGCATGCGCAGACAGATCTGTGATCTATGACGCTGCCAGATTTAGTAACTAGTATGACGGTATGCTAAACTGAACGAATGGACTCTAGACGCATATGTTCTTTAAAAACGGCCAATTTTGTATCATAAACTTGTTATGAGCTCAATGCATGTTTCCATAACTATTGAATAATTATAATATCGCCTAAATCAGTCATTGATTTCTTGGAATGTATAATATACTAAAACTTCTATACCAAAACTTCTCAGAAACTTTTATTTTCTTGTCTGCGCAATAATCCTTCGTGAAAACGGCTATTATGACATTTTACCCCACCAACGTTTTTGGAAAAGCTACAACCATGCCCGACACCATTATCAAAAGCCCGACATGATGTTGAGCGGCCCAAGTGAAGCGAGGGACGCATACATCATGAAGGGAAATCATGAAATCATGAATACCATAATTATTTCAAAACCCACTCTACTCGATAAATGTCAAAGATGTCAAAGATAAATGTCTGTATCATCGCCAATTTTCTCTACCATATTTTTTACAAATTGTTTTGGTTGAATATTTTTTCATAAAACTCCGTAAAAATCGATTCCGTAAAAATGTCGCAAAAATCACGTAACAACATTCTTCTTGAGGTTAAGCCTTGAGTCGAGTGGATGTCATTATGACCCTTAAAGACACCCATATTAGCATTTGATCAAGTATTAACTAAATTAATGATTAACCCTATTCCCGGCGGCCAGAATACCACTCAGTCGATTTCGATGAGGAAAACACCATTCGTTTGGTCATGACAAGATATCTCTTTTCATACCCCGAAATTTCTGTTTTGTTCAAAAATAGGGGGCCAGGGAACAAATCCGAAACCTTTGGGTGTTCTTTGAAAGATCATTGCGACCATGTGGCTCAACCGATTTTCATGATCCAAACGTTTTTGAGCTTCAAATGTATTGGTATTTAATATATCAAAAGACAAAAAAAAAATCATAGGCGTATTCAGGGAATGTAAAATGGGGGGATTTTCATGAAAATATATGTGCTGTTCGTGATTGTTTGGGACGACATGAACGTCACATGTCGGCATTATGTGCGGTAATTTGTTAAATTTGATATATTGCGCATAGGTGGATCCAGGAAAAAAACATGGGGGCACCATGCGCGTAACGCTTTTATCATCTTACTAATTTGAAGTTGGACCTAATTTAAGGGTGGGTTTCGCCTCCATTTTTTTTATCCTGAGTGCGCCTCTGCCACAAAAATATGTACAATCCCAGTATCTATGATGCATATTGCATTGAAATTGTTTCTGACGCATTTATTGCACTGCAAACCACGAAGGAAGTATGCGACGCAAAACCGCATTCGTAACACCCTCCCCATACAGGAGCCTGGAACCGCCTCTGCTGGATCGATTTTTCAAAATTTTGACACACCACGCGCCATTTAATGTTGGGAAAAGTCATAAAGTTTTAGGACCCTAGGCCTAACGGTTTAGAAGCGGCAAGTGAAAAACCACCAGGAGGGGCAGAATCTGCCCCCGCAGGGAATAGGGTTAAAGGGAAATAATGAGCTTTTTAATTTGTTAGCAACAATTTATTTGGCTACCGTTATGTTATTAAAATGATGTGATCTAAATTTAAGAATTAAATATAATTATTCCCTAATTCAAAGTTGGAGGTTTGGAAAAATTAAAACGCAAGTACATATACTTGTTAACTGGGATATATTTCATAACGCGACTTACTGGGGGGGGGGGCTATTTTTTGCCCCCCCCCCCCTCTGATCTCCAGAACTACTGTACCGAATGTACAAATTCAAACGGCATTCGATAGCCCTGGGAAATTTATCGAGGGAAACATAATATTGTTGACCTCAGGGTCACCGATGACGTCACAGGTCAGGTCAAGTACAAAATGTTTGACCGTGTCAAAAGGTCTCGATGGATGGAATTGTCGCGCAAAATTGCGATATTAAACGCATAAGCTGTCGATAAATCGGTATGATTCGTGTGTCTGACACTTCTAAGTACCTTTCTAAGCTGTTTTTTACCTTGGGTCAGGTCAAGGTCATCCGAGGTCACGCGGTCAAACTGCAGATTACGGTCATTAGGCGTTGTAACACACGTTTATGGGTTTGTTTTTCGTCTAGAACGCGAAAAATGACCTTAGAACATTGTTTGTTCCATATTAATAGAAGTAAAAAGCGAAAATGGAAATTCTTTTTTATGCATAGTAATGCTGTGAGAAGTGGTCGATTTTTGTCATTTAACCCGCGCGGCGCTGGGGTCTCCATCCGAACGTGCGGTGCTGGGGGGTAAATTTTACCCCCCTCGTATCTTCCGAACCAATAACCGCAGCGAGACGCGCAAGGCGGCGATCGAAAGCTCTCAGTGAGAAGAATCTAACGCATGCCCGAAATTATTAACATAAGGTCACATGTCAGGTCACGGTCAGGTCAAGTGTCAAAATTTCAGTATTTGGGTTTTTGAGCTATACTTTCCATCCAAAGCCTTGTATTGCAACCATTATCTCACAAAGTGCTCCCAAATGTATAATGCATCTCCCGCATAAGTAAAAGTTAAATTTTAAGCAAAGGTCAAGGTCAAGGTCAGGTCACAAAAGGGCAAAGGTCTACGAAAGCTATGCGACACATGTTGTATGGGTTATTTTACACGTATAATTCGATATAAGCAGCCATTTTCACAGCCTGACACCATATAATCGCCCTCAGGTCAAGGTCAGGTCACAAATAAGGTAAAAATTTGAAATTAATTAATCTAAATAAACATTGCATGTTTCTAGACTAGTTTTGTCTTCGAAATACAGTGGCGGCATTTATTTGTCTGTATCTGGTCAGTAAAAGCCAAAAAACACAATTTAAAAAACGACGTCATGAGTTACTTATTCTTAGAGAGCCATAAGTCAGTCAAAAATAAAGAAATTGCTTTGAAATTTGGTATGAACATCGTTCATACTCAGCTCTCTAATATATCTTCCGTTTTTTTTTTACATTTTCAAACAAACTTTTGTGGAAATTCTTCCCCAAAAATCAGTTTTTTGCATTTTTGGGGGTCAAAAACCCAATTTTTTTTCAAATCTGAGATAGCCATGTTAAAGACAATGTTATTTACTTTCTTGTGACGCCTTTTTTTGCGATTTGCATCAACACGCTATTTTCTACGATTTTGCAAACATTTAACGTTTTTTCACCAAAAATGACATGACATGACGTCACTAAAACGTCATTATCTCCTCAAAATTTTCACGAATTTCAACAAAATTATAACACAAGATGTAGAATTGATGCACCATAAGTTTCACTTCGATATCTGTCATAGTTTTCAAGTTATGGAGAAAATCCGGGAGGGGGGTAAAATTTACCCCCCAGCGCCGCGCGGGTTAAAGGTCCATAACTCGGTCATTTTTAAAGATATATACTTTAAATTTGGTACACATATTCACCGCATACGTCTCGATAACATATATTCCGGTTTTTGGATAATTCTGATTTTTTCTTTAAAATGTTGTAGAAAAAAAAATGTATTTGGATTTCTCAAAATTTTGAGTTTTAAAAAACCTAAAAAATCCGACATGGCAGTTTGATAATCCGGTCTATTGACAGTAATTTTATTTAAAACAATTTAGTTTATCTCAAATATCGTACCTTTGACAGCGTTTTTCGCAAACCATTATTTTGCAACAAAAACCGAAGAACATGACGTAACTCCGACGTCATTTCCGGTTGACCTATCATAGCCTCATATTTTTACTTTTGCCAACATGTGTAGAATTGATGTGAGAGAAGGTACTGCAAGTTTTGTGACGATACCGGTGTTCGTTTAGGAGGTATTGCAAAATAATAAGAGGGGGGCAAAAAATAGCCCCCCCAGTAACTCGCGGGTTAAGGAGTTCATGATGGGTATTTTCCCTCCAATATTGGAAAGAGACACATTTGTAAATATTGGAAATCCAAATTTGGAAAGCGACGACGCTTTTGTATCAATCTGTTCAACGTTGTTGAATTACCTCTAAACAAATCGCCGACACTAAATAGGTCACCGTCGATGTGCATCGATGAGCTTCCGAATTAAATTCCAGTTTTTGTATTGTTTGTTACATTTTTTTGGGGCGGGGGAAATATTTTCCATGATAATATAAAACATAGTGTTAAAGTGATGTTATGTTGTTATGTATGATGCAGTTATGTTGAGAAAAAAAAATGAAGCAATTTTCACAAATTGAGGGTCACAGCCACTAACTAGGCCGCCGTTACATGCATTAGTTAACTGCTAATTTTGTTACCTTTTTATTCAATGGCTGTTGAAGGTCAATGACCACCTTTTGATTTTGTTAGCAACAATTTATTTGGCTACCGTTATGGTATTAAAATGATGTGATCTAAATTTAAGGATTAATAAAAATGCTCCCTGATTCGAAGTTGGAAGTTCGGAAAAATTAATGATCGGTATTTTCCCTCCACTATTGGAAAGCGACACATCTGGCACTTTTGTATCAATGTGTTTAGCGTTGTTGAATGGCACTTCGAAACAAATCGCCGACACTGAAAAGGTCGCCGTCGACGTGCTTCGATGAGCTTCCGATTGAATTGCCAGTTTTGTCAATGGTTGTTAATTGTAAAGGATGGGCGGGTATATTATCACAACAAGCAGAACGCAAAATATATTTTCCACACGATTGCGTAAAAAAAGCAATACGGGAAAAGCCCGCAGTTTGATGAGGACCAAAAGTACTTGCAAGTACCGGTCGTTAAAAGTGTGGAACGCTTATCAACTTTAACTTGAAATATCTTTCGGTAGGAAAGTTTTTATGCAAAATGCGATGAATTTACATTATACTTTGGTCTCGTCTGTCGATTTCAAGTAATAACTCCATTTTTGTGGGAAAATGTCATTATTTCCCTTTAACTAACATAATTTAAAAAAAAGTCAATCAGGGAAAACTATTTGGGAAAACGAGTTTTGTTTTCAAACAAAGGGCGCTGGTAAGTTGCCTCAGAAAATTTGCAATTCAGTAATTTCGAAGGCTGTTCATGTTCAATAGCCCATCTCTGGTAGAAGCGACGTTCGAGAATTGTTGATAAAAGGATGTGATCTCCCAAACTACTTAACTAGCTCCAATTAAATTTTTACAGCATACGTATAATTGTTGTAAACTCAGCTACCAAAAATGTCAGCAAGATGCGCTGCATGTGTAAAATGTTATTCAAGAAATCCTCAGGGACGGGGGGGGGGCTGTCAGCCCCCCCCCCCCGTAGGGCGAGGGTTAAGATGTGGTCGTGATTGATGCAAATCCCTCTCATGTGAAAATTCCTTAGAGGAGGCCTTGGATGCCATTGCATATATATCGGTCGTACCTCAGTGACGTTCTGCACTAATCCTAGTTTGGTCAGATCGCTCTGGCTGGCTGCCGGCATGGTCCGGGAGGTGCCGCCACCGCTGCAGACGACTGGACCGTGCGGGGCCGACGGGGGCGGGGCGGGATGGCGCCGGCTCCACCAGTCGAGCGCTGGCTGGTGTGCGGGTAACTGGGCGGACTGCGCTGGAGGACCACCTGAACCACGCAGCACGCCACCGGACCGCTCTTCCACAGGTGACCACCGTTCCGACGTGGCTGCTCTGCATCATCAGCCTGGCGACGCACCAGAGCAGCCACCATACCATCCCCAGTTCCAGGCTCAGTTGCTCTGCTGCATCAGCCTGGCGACGCACCAGAGCAGCCACCATACCATCCCCAGTCCCAGGCTCAGTTACCACTGTCGAGCCACCGTGACCATAACCTGACATTAGACACGGAGCGTACGTTGATTCGTTAACACCTGAAGAGTGGTCCGCCGTGAATTATGCAGTCCGCACGCTCGGCCGCCGACAGATTGGAAGCTGGATTCGAGTATCGGTGGTTTGCTGTTGTCGGACGACTGGCGAAATATTCACTTTGCGGTGATACCGATCGACACCGTTTGAATACTTTGACATTTTTGTTGTAAAATTTATGTTCAAGCTATGCATACAGAGTTATACAGTGCATACAGAGTTCAAGCTGTGCATGCAGAGTTAGGTATCATATGCAGTACGTCGGTTATAAAGCATGTCCGTGTGGCGACAGCATCTGCTCAAAATGCATACACGAGCCTGTGCTGGGCTCGACAACGCAAAAACTGCATGCCAAATTTGTATCAAACGCATGTAAAACGCATGTAATGGCAAGTTAGACGCATCTTCAATGATACGGATGATTTAAAACTACGTTCAAACAACAGGGCAACATTAGTTTAACTTTCAAATAAAGCGATTTTGTAACATCGTCTGCATATAATATGATAACTGAGCTGTGCTTTATAAGGTCTCTCAAATTAATTAATGAGCAAATATTAGTCACTATTTAAATGCAGAGTCAGCTTAGACGTCTCCTATGTGCCAATGACCATTCATAGGTGAAACATTAAGCCGGAAGCGTTGCGAACAGATAATCGAATTCAAAACTGGCTTTGGCACACACTCCATTTCGAGACGTTTCTACGATCTTGCATGCGGTGTGATGTGATGGGTTGGCTGCATGTACACAAATGATGTTATATAACAAATATATTCAACATATATAACATTGCTAGAGTCTTACATAACATGACGAAGGTAGTTTCCTATAGTTTTACACGCTAGATTTTCAGATAATTAAAATGTTGGTGTACATTAGAGGTGGCAAAACGTGGACTCGAAGACCCGATCTCTAGACCCCGGCTGGACCCAGTTGGAACCAGACTGGGTCCCGCCAAATGATACCGGGTACAGACTACCGACTAGGTCCAACTTATGTTTCATGCTGGTTTCACGCAAGTAGGAACACTGATACGCAGGTTTCTTTGGGCTGTTAGCCAATCTGAACTGTATGTATTTGCAACTACAAGAGTTAGTTTACTTGCACTAAAGTTAGTATTGACAAATCTGCATTCTACAGTTCTGTAGAGTGCAGATTTGTCAATATTAGTTGCGAGACAACATTTTGCTAGTTGGGTCCGCTTGGTCCAACATTGCCTTGCACCGGCTATAACTGGGCCCATTTGTCAGCTTTTGGGACCGGGTCGGGCCTGGGTCCAAAAACATCAACTTTTGCCACCGCTAGTGTACATTTATAAACCTAAATTTAGGCAAATAGTTTCAAATCAGATGCAAATGAAAGATTCATATATTTTTTTGTAAGTCGAAACATATGTAGGGATACAGAATTTGAGCTGTCGTTCTTATGATTCGTGCGCATCGTACATAAATTATACGTGATATGATATAATAAAGTAGGTTCATAACCTCGCATAAGCTAAAACAGCTTTGAAATATGAAACGTTACGGGTGCACACGTGCGCGTTGACTTATGCCCATGATGAGTAGAACATTCAGTAGTTATATCCTAATATGCATGAAAACGTTCAAATGAATCGGGCTTGTAGTTCCAGAGATAGAAAATAGTGGTCCGCACGTGCGCACGTGCATAGTGACCCAAGTTCAGTCAAGTGCAAACCTCCTAACAGCCCTTGTTAAGCATGTATGCAAATTTTCATCTCGATAGGTCCAGTAGTTTCCGAGCTCTGAAATACGGTGGCGCACGTGCGCACGTGCATATTGGCGTATGCCCCGGCACGTGTAAAGCAGTTAATAGTCATGCCCTAATCTGCATACAAAATTTCAGCTCAATAGGCAAAGTAACTTCGGAGATATAAAATAGGGGTCCGCACGTGCGCACGTGCCATGCAACATCCGATTCATCATGCGGAATATTGCTAGGTTGTCAGTCGGAAGCAGCACACCCAATTTCGCTATAATCAGCCCAGTAGTTTCTGAAATACATCATAGGGGTGTAATCTGACACCCTTATTTCTTCCACGTGCTCACATGCGCTTAAGCCTTAAGTTTAAATTAACCATGCACCATATGGGGTATCATTGGCTCTTAGCGTACGCCAAACTTGGTCCGGTTTGATGAAGCCGTTTTATCATCAGGCGTGATTTTCCTCTAAAATCGGTGATTTGAACTGCCCCACTTTTGCGCGTGCCACGCGCTGTGATACCAACTCTATCAGAGCGCACTAAACAGAAAACAAAATTGGTTTGATGGACCTATCCAATGGTAAAAACCCGAACATGATCGGGCGAATGGTTGTGGAGTAATACACTTTTGAAAAGCCTGATAATTTCAATTAAATCTATATTTTGACATGCCCCACTTTTGCGCGTGCCACGTGCTGTTATACTACCCCTGTCATGATGCCCTATACTAATAGCAAAATTAATTCAGTGGTCCTATGCAATGGTAAAAACCCGAACATGGTCGGTTGAATGGTTACGGAGCAATAAGGTTCTGAAAAACGTCATTTTTATCCTAAATCAGTGTTTTGACATGCCCCACGTGTGTGCGTGCCACGCACTGTGATACCACCCATATCAGCACGTACCATACCAAAAAAAAAAATATTCGATGGACCTATCCAATGGTAAAAAGCTGAACATGATCGGTTGAATGGTTGCGGAGTAATCAATACGCTTCTGAAAAGGGTTACGGTCGGGTCGGGTCGGGTCGGGTCGGGTACAGTTTAAGATCTGTCTGTCTACACGGCGAGAAACCTCGAGGGTCCTTCGCGCCCGCTCGGTAATAATATATTGACTTTCAATGTATGGGGAAAGCATAACATACGCAACAAATGAAGCAATCGATTAACATGTCTGACAATCTGCTCTGCATCCTTCGCTCGCAGTTCAAGAAGTACTCAATTGATAGATTCACAGCATGCACAATTGCTAACGAACTTGCAGTGCGAATCTGGTCATTTTGTTTGAGTGGTCTTGGAGTGCACTTTTGCTTGACTTTTTCTAGGGTACATACCTAGGCTTTTAGGCTGCTCTGATGCAGTCAAGTGAGACATGGACGGTTGTGATGCAGTTAGGTAGCACATGGACTGCTCTGAGGCAGATCACGACGTCTGTGCGTGAACAGTAGGTTGGAGCTAAACTTGTCACGGCCGGTCGAATGCGATAGACATTACTGCGTGGTTATGACCTTGACCTCGCGACCTTTCACACAACACGATTGGGTAATTAGGAAAACGCTATTTGGTGATGAGCGACTAAAAAAGATTGATTGAATGTGCGTGGCGCAGGCATCAGTATTGTAATACATTACAATGCTGTCGTAACATTTGTAAACAATCTTCGGGCCACGTTTCTTACAGTGGAGTTAAGGTTTTCACAACAGCGCAGTTATCCACTTATTCGAACAGCTTTTTAACTGCCACGGTCAGATTTGTGCGGGACAGCTCAAAACTATTCTTAAAAGCATGCAACTGTGGCCTCCATCCACATCGCAAATGAGAATAGTTTTCTTTCGAACAAGTGTGGAGAATCAAATCAATCGAGTATGGCCGCAGCCCGAGTCCAAAGCCTCGCCTCCCATCAGGAGCTAAACGACTGCGTCCGGCGTAGTTCGTGCTGCGTCCTTCAGCCTTGGTATGACACACAACACAGCACGCTATCACTCCCAACTCCCACCGTTTCACGAGACGCATTTGGTGCGTGTGACGTCACTGCGGGACCAGTCGGAGCGGTTAGCGTGCCCGTACCGACCGTACCAGTGCCGGTCAGACTCCGAGGGTGACCACGCTCTCCCGTTACACACGCGACTGGTGCTGACGATACGGTATGGTGCATTGCTCACCATGAAACCTTCTGCATTACCCCGGCGTAAGGCAATGTGAGTGTCCCCAAAGGTCAGCAATGTACCCTGCAGTTCAACTGCATTTCTGCTTAGTGTCGTGAATGCCTGCCTTACGACTAGACACATCTTTTCTGACATGTTGAGATGTTCGCTGTTCAGCGGCAGCAAACGTCAAACAACCGGATCACGTTTCTGATGATGTTGACCAGCTCTGAGCTGGATAAGTGCTGCCGAGCCAGCGAACGTCGTACGGTATGTGATGTGCTATTAGGACAAGTGGCACAACGTCCCCGCTATATCACTGACCTTCCGCGCAAACTACATCGTAATCCTCGAACACAATCGCAATTTAGGAACACCGTCCAACCCTCGGGCAATAGACAGCTGTCTCTGAATCAGTCTAGGAGCACCGTCCTACCCTCGGTCAATAGACAGCTGTCTCTGAATCAGTCTAGGAACACGTCTTACCCTCGGTCAATAGACAGCTGTCTCTGAATCAGTCTAGGAACACGTCCTACCCTCGGTCAATAGACAGCTGTCTCTGAATCAGTCTAGGAGCACCGTCCTACCCTCGGTCAATAGACAGCTGTCTCTGAATCAGTCTAGGAACACCGTCCTACCCTCGGTCAATAGACAGCTGTCTCTGAATCAGTCTAGGAACACGTCCTACCCTCGGTCAATAGACAGCTGTCTCTGAATCAGTCTAGGAACACCGTCATACCCTCGGTCAATATACAGCTGTCTCTAGGAACACCGTCCTACCCTCGGTCAATAGACAGCTGTTTCTGAATCAGTCTAGGAACACCGTCCTACCCTCGGTCAATATACAGCTGTCTCTGAATCAGTCTAGGAACACCGTCCTACCCTCGGTCAATAGACAGCTGTCTCTGGGAGCACCGTCCTACCCTCGGTCAATAGACAGCTGTCTCTGAATCAGTCTAGGAACACCGTCCTACCCTCGGTCAATATACAGCTGTCTCTGGGAGCACCGTCCTACCCTCGGTCAATAGACAGCTGTCTCTGAATCAGTCTAGGAACACCGTCCTACCCTCGGTCAATATACAGCTGTCTCTGGGAACACCGTCCTACCCTCGGTCAATAGACAGCTGTCTCTAGGAACACCGTCATACCCTCGGTCAATAGACAGCTGTCTCTGAATCAGTCTAGGAACACCGTCCTACCCTCGGTCAATAGACAGCTGTCTCTGAATCAGTCTAGGAACACCGCCATACCCTCGGTCAATATACAGCTGTATCTAAATCAGCCTAGGAACACCGTCCTACCCTCGGTCAATAGACAGCTGTCTCTGAATCAGTCTAGGAACACGTCCTACCCTCGGTCAATATACAGCTGTCTCTGAATCAGTCTAGGAACACCGTCATACCCTTGGTCAATAGACAGCTGTCTCTGGGAACACCGTCATACCCTCGGTCAATAGACAGCTGTCTCTAGGAACACCGTCATACCCTTGGTCAATAGACAGCTTCTCTGAATCAGTCTAGGAACACCGTCCTACCCTCGGTCAATATACAGCTGTCTCTGAATCAGTCTAGGAACACCGTCATACCCTCGGTCAATAGACAGCTGTCTCTGAATCAGTCTAGGAACACCGTCATACCCTCGATCAATATACAGCTGTCTCTGAATCAGTCTAGGAACACCGTCCTACCCTCGGTCAATAGACAGCTGTCGGTCAAAGGAGCTATCGGTCAATATACAGCTGTCTCTCAATCAGTTTTTGGCTCTAACATTTGTCTCAACAGCACGAACCTCACTCTTGACCACAACATTGTAATACTCATGCCAATTGCCATTTTCACATAGAAATTCAGTTTTCAGTGTATTGCCACGGCAACCCTTTTTCCATTTATGTTTTAGCACATGTTTAGGGAATGCGACAATGCGTCACAATATCGGAGTTAAAGAAGTAAATGAATGTCAAGGTTGACGCAAGGAAAACTCAGGAAGGGGGAAAAGGTAACCGGAACACCAAGCGAGCATTGTCATATCGTGCTGGGAATGAACGATCATTCCTTCTTGGTTATCTATTTGCCACAGCCGTCTAAGCTCCTTGGATAAACTCAATGCTGTTTCAACGGTAAGTGGCGGGCTCAGCAGCCTTCGAAATCGAAGGCGGCTCGGACTATCTAACAAGCATAAAACAGTACTGACATCCAAGGGCGTAAGCAAGGGGGGCAAGGGAGCCATAGCCCTCCCCTGGAGGCCAGGCGAGCCCCTCTGGCGACCGAGCGAGGGGCCGAAGGCCCCAGTGTTTTGGATGGTGTCAGGCGCCCGCAAAACGCCTTACGTCGCATAAAAGAACACCCACGAACCGATACAAAAATCGTAACACAAATAAATAACAGCACTTGCTTGTCTGTTAAAGGCATGTATATTTAAATACGTAGAAAGAAGCCCCAGCCAGTGTGGATAGGGCCCTCTACCAGCTCACCTACAGTAGGCGGACTGGACTCGGTCACAGTGGGCGGACTGGACTCGGTCACAGTAGGCGGACTGGACTCGGTCACAGTGGGCGGACTGGACTCGGTCACAGTGGGCGGACTGGACTCGGTCACAGTGGGCGGACTGGACTCGGTCACAGTGGGCGGACTGGACTCGGTCACAGTGGGCGGACTGGACTCGGTCACAGTGGGCGGACTGGACTCATCACCTACAGTAGGCGGACTGGACTCGGTCACAGTGGGCGGACTGGACTCATCACCTACAGTATGCGGACTGGACTCGGTCACAGTAGGCGGACTGGACTCGGTCACAGTGGGCGGACTGGACTCGGTCACAGTGGGCGGATTGGACTCGGTCACCTACAGTGGGCGGACTGGACTCGGTCACAGTGGGCGGACTGGACTCGGTCACAGTGGGCGGACTGGACTCGGTCACAGTGGGCGGACTGGACTCGGTCACAGTGGGCGGACTGGACTCGGTCACAGTGGGCGGACTGGACTCGGTCACAGTAGGCGGACTGGACTCGGTCACAGTGGGCGGACTGGACTCGGTCACCTACAGTGGGCGGACTGGACTCGGTCACAGTGGGCGGACTGGACTCGGTCACAGTGGACGGACTGGACTCGGTCACAGTGGGCGGACTGGACTCGGTCACAGTAGGCGGACTGGACTCGGTCACCTACAGTGGGCGGACTGGACTCGGTCACCTACAGTGGGCGGACTGGACACATTGCAGCGTAGCGTGGCTCCCAGAGTCGCGCTGCGGCGTAGCGTGGCTCCCAGAGTCGCGCTGCGGCGCAGCGTGGCTCCCAGAGTCGCGCTGCAGCGTAGCGTGGCTCCCAGGGTCGCGCTGCGGCGCAGCGTGGCTCCCAGAGTCGCGCTGCGGCGCAGCGTGGCTCCCAGGGTCGCGCTGCGGGGCAGCGTGGCTCCCAGAGTCGCGCTGCGGCGCAGCGTGGCTCCCAGAGTCGCGCTGCGGCGCAGCGTGACTCCCAGGGTCGCGCTGCGGCGCAGCGTGGCTCCCAGGGTCGCGCTGCGGCGCAGTCTGTTATGGCTGGAGACCGATCCAACGTGAATTCTACGCACCTTTGTTATGCACATCTCTGGACATAACGGGAATACAGAGAGATAGACGAACTGAACAGTTAATGTTTGAGAAAACATACAACAGGACCATATTATTACAACATTTATTATTTCAGGTTTTCGATGCATGCACAGAGTATATCATGATATATTTTAGAGCGACACTCCGTTCATTTACTATCCACAGACTGAAGGAGAGGACCCTGCATGTTGTGATGCGGTATGGCGGCTCCGCCCACCCCACGGTCACTGCTGGTCCTGACGCTGCTGCTGGCTGCGGCCGTATCAGGTAAGTCTGCCCACCCGCGGTCACTGCTGGCCCTGACGCTGCTGCTGGCTGCGGCCGTATCAGGTAAGTCCGCCCACCCGCGGTCACTGCTGGCCCTGACGCTGCTGCTGGCTGCGGCCGTATCAGGTAAGTCTGCCCACCCGCGGTCACTGCTGGCCCTGACGCTGCTGCTGGCTGCGGCCGTATCAGGTAAGTCTGCCCACCCGCGGTCACTGCTGGCCCTGACGCTGCTGCTGGCTGCGGCCGTATCAGGTAAGTCTGCCCACCCGCGGTCACTGCTGGTCCTGACGCTGCTGCTGGCTGCGGCCGTATCAGGTAAGTCCGCCCACCTGCGGTCACTGCTGGTCCTGACGCTGCTGCTGGCTGCGGCCGTGTCAGGTAAGTCCGCCCACCCGCGGTCACTGCTGGTCCTGACGCTGCTGCTGGCTGCGGCCGTGTCAGGTAAGTCCGCCCACCTGCGGTCACTGCTGGTCCTGACGCTGCTGCTGGCTGCGGCCGTGCCAGGTAAGTCCGCCCACCTGCGGTCACTGCTGGTCCTGACGCTGCTGCTGGCTGCGGCCGTGTCAGGTAAGTCCGCCCACCCGCGGTCACTGCTGGTCCTGACGCTGCTGCTGGCTGCGGCCGTATCAGGCAAGTCCGCCCACCCGCGGTAACTGCTGGTCCTGACGCTGCTGCTGGCTGCAGCCGTGTCAGGTAAGTCCGCCCACCCGCGGTCACTGCTGGTCCTGACGCTGCTGCTGGCTGCGGCCGTGTCAGGTAAGTCTGGCCATTCTCAGTGTAAATCAGTTTACATGTGCCGTCTGATGTAGTAGTCAGTACGCCGCAGTGACAGTCGGAGCTGCCATAGGCGACGCCCATGGCAACTGTAGCATCAGTCAGTCATATGTAGTGTCAGTCGGTCATCTGCAGTGTCAGTCGGTCATCTGCAGTGTCAGTCGGTCATCTGCAGTGTCAGTCGGTCATCTGCAGTGTCAGTCGGTCATATGCAGTGTCAGTCGGTCATATGTAGTGTCAGTCGGTCATCTTCAGTGTCAGTCGGTCATATGTAGTGTCAGTCGGTCATCTGCAGTGTCAGTCGGTCATATGCAGTGTCAGTCGGTCATCTGTAGTGTCAGTCGGTCATCTGCAGTGTCAGTCAGCCATATGCAGTGTCAGTCGCTCATCTGCAGTGTCAGTCGGTCATCTGCAGTGTCAGTCGGTCATCTGTAGTGTCATTCGGTCATATGCAGTTCCAGTCGGCCATCTGAAGTGTCAGTCGGTCATCTGCAGTGGCAGTCGGTCATCTGTAGTGTCAGTCGGCCATCTGCAGTGTCAGTCGGTCATCTGCAGTGTCAGACGGTCATCTGCAGTGTCAGTCGGTCATCTGCAGTGTCAGTCGGTCATCTGCAGTGTCAGTCGGTCATCTGCAGTGTCAGTCGGCCATCTGCAGTGTCAGTCGGTCATATCACATCTGCAGTGTCAGTCGGTCATATGCAGTGTCAGTCGGTCATCTGCAGTGTCAGTCGGTCATCTGTAGTGTCAGTCGGTCAGCTGCAGTGTCAGTCGGTCATCTGCAGTGTCAGTCGGTCATCTGCAGTGTCAGTCGGTCATCTGCAGTGTCAGTCGGTCATATGCAGTGTCAGTCGGTCATATACAGTGTCAGTCGGTCATCTGTAGTGTCAGTCGGTCATCTGCAGTGTCAGTCGGTCATCTGCAGTGTCAGTCGGTCATCTGCAGTGTCAGTCGGCCATCTGCAGTGTCAGTCGGTCATATCACATCTGCAGTGCTTGTCGGTCATCTGCAGTGTCAGTCGGTCATCTGTAGTGTCAGTCGGTCATCTGCAGTGTCAGTCGGTCATATGCAGTGTCAGTCGGTCATCTGCAGTGTCAGTTGGCCATCTGCAGTGCCAGTCGGTCATATGCAGTGTCAGTCGGTCATCTGCAGTGCCAGTCGGCCATCTGCAGTGTCAGTCGGCCATCTGCAGTGTCAGTCGGTCATCTGCAGTGTCAGTCGGTCATCTGCAGTGTCAGTCGGGCATCTGCAGTGTCGTCGGCTATCTGCAGTGGCAGTCGGCCATCTGCAGTGGCAGTCGGTCATATCACATCTGCAGTGTCAGTCGGTCATCTGCAGTGTCAGTCGGTCATCTGTAGTGTCAGTCGGTCATCTGCAGTGTCAGTCGGTCATCTGCAATGTCAGTCGGTCATCTGCAGTGTCAGTCGGCCATCTGCAGTGCCGATCGGTCCAATGTAGCGAAGGATGGTTGACTATGGCGACAGTTGGTCCACTATAACGACAACCGCCCCACTGTGTAACTGTTGGTCCTCTGCAGCGACAGTCGGCCCACTGTAGGTCTGCTGAGTCCGGCTGCAGCGGTCGGTTGATTGGGTCGGGCTGGGACGGGCGGGCGGTTGACGTGGGGAGGGGGGGGGGGGGGTGGCGTCAAGGGAGGGGGCAGACGCGACAGAGACGCACGCCGAGTGGCGCCGGTTGGCGTGACGCCGACTGTCGACGGCGGCCGTCAGCGGCAGTGACGCCAATATACGGCCGGTGCCGCGCCGTCCGTCCTCCACCGACACAACGCTGACGGCGGCCGCCGGGCCCGGCACGCCACCGACCTGACCCGGGCAGAGGGATGGGGGCGGGGAGCGAGGTCAGAGGGTACAGAGCAGGGAGAGAGAGAGAGACCAGAAGGCCTGGACAGGGTGATAAGCCAGT